>JADBJO010003960.1:120000-125000 GCA_016801955.1 Conus betulinus | reverse complement strand
AGAGTGAAGCGAGGAAGAGGAAAGAGAGAGAGAGAGAGAGAGAGAGAGAGAGAGAGAGAGAGAAAGGGGAAAAGAGAGGGAGAGAGAGATAGAGAGAGAGATGAAAATGTAGAGGAAGAGTGGAGAGTGAGAGAGAGAAGAGGACAGGAAGGGGAAGGAGAGTGAGGTGGGGGGGGATTGTGTGTGTGTAGTGGGTGTGTTGCAATTATGAAAGAAATGAACAAGAGAAAACAATAAATGAAATACAATATGCACCAAACAGCATTGTAAACGACAAGGGGACGGGGGGGGGGGGGGAGAGAGAGAGAGAGAGAGAGGGGGGGGGTCAGCCGCCTAAAGCACCCGACCCAAGTCTGACCACCCTAGGGTAGGTTGCCCTACCCAAGCACCAAGGGGTGAGAGGGAAAACGGGAGAACCCTGAGAAAAAAAAAAAGCCCCTAGCCAGACGCAGCTAGGAGCTGCAGGGCTCCCCCCCCCCCCCCCCCCTGAAAAAGCTCTTGCACGCGGGCACAACCACACACACACAACCACACACACACACACACACACACACACACACACACACACACACACACACACACACACACACACACACACACACACACACACACACACACACACACACACACACACACACACACACACACACACACACACAACCACACACACACGTACATACAAGTGCGCACGCGCGCGCGTACGAACACACATGCACACACACATACACACGCCAATACGCACACACAACCATACAAACACACACATACCTATAATAAATGGGGGGGGGGGGTTACAATAGAGAGCAAGTGAGTAAATGTACAAACAAGGCATACATTAAAACATTTGGATAAAGAATAGGGAGCTAGGTGGTGCTATGGTGGCGCAACAGAAAAAGGCAAAAATTAGAGCATTAACGCAAAAGATAGATATGAGGTCATGATCAGAGGCGCTAACAACACTCCCAATGACCAAAAAAAAAGGGGGGTGGGGGGGAAGGGCGGAAGGGGAAGGGGGGGAGAGAAAGAAGGAAGAAACGTAAAGAGAGGACCCGTATGAGGGCCCCAAAAGAGAGATGTCTGAGATAAGTGCTATGGGGAGAAGGAGGAAGAGAAGAGAAGCCTCCAGAGGTCCCGTAGAAGGGTCCTACTAAGGGGACGACCAGAACAAAAGGAGAGAGACAGGAAGTAAGGAGGAATGTAAAGAAGGAACGCACAAGAAGAAGGAGCCTACGGAGAGACGACTGAAAAGCAACAAGGACAGAGGAGGGAAAGGGAGTGAGAGGGAAAGGGGGTATGGGATAGAGATGGGGAGAAAGGCGGGAGAGGGGGCTCCCTACCCCCCTTCTTTCCCCGCCCCCCTCCCCTCCTCTTCTCTTTCTTCCCTTCTTTCCTTTTTTTCTTTTTTTTTTTCCCTCTCCCGCCTTTCTCCTCTCTCTCTCTCTCTCTCTCTCTCTCTCTCTCTCTCTCTCTCTCTCTCTCTCTCTCTCTCTCTCTCTCTCATAGAGGCAGCAGAACATACAATGACTGGTTTGATAATGAGTGCGAACGAAAGAAACAGGAAGTTAAAAGGCTATTAAAAAGATTTCAGATGCAAAACAGCCAAGGATAAAAGTAAGAAAAGAGAAGAATACGCTGTGTCACGTAAAGAGTATGTTACGCTAAGGAAAACACAGGAACTGGAGTTTAAAGAAAGTAGGTTAAAGAAACTAAAAAGTTCAGTCAATGATTCTAAAATGTTCTGGTCAGTGATAAGATCTATAAACAAAAAGAGTTTTGTGTATAATGAAATCTCAGTTCAACAGTGGCATGACCATTTGGGGGGCGTTTTCCATAGTTTTGATAATAAAAGTAAGGAAGAAGAGACTGGTATGGTAGACGAAAATCAAACTGAGCCATTATTTAATCAACCTTTTTCCAGTGAAGAAGTCGTTGCTGGTATTAAACATTTAAAATTAGGAAGCAGGACCAGAGAATAATAGCAGAAATGTTGAAGAATGCAAACACAACTGTAATCAATTTTCTGGTTCATTTATTCACTCAACTTTTTGATAATGGTATCTTTCCATCAGAATGGGCTAAATCTATAATTGTACCAATTTTACAAAAACAAAGACGTGAAAAATCCTGACAACTATCGTGGAGTATCACTTACCAGCGTTTTAAGTAAAAATTTACACTTACATACTAAATGCAAGATTGACTGAATGGGCTGAAACTGAAGAAAAACTAGTGGAAGAACAAGCAGGTTTTAGAACCAGTTACAGCACCATAGACCATTTTTATATTTACACTATATTCTTTGATTCAGAAACATCTACTCTTCAAATCGAAGCTCTACATTGCATTTATAGATTTCAAGAAGGCCTTTGACTCCGTAAATCGGAATGCTCTGTGGAATGTACTCCGTAAAAATGGTGTTAATAGTAAATTATACGTGGCTATTAGAGGGGTCTACAACTCAGTGCTTGCATGTGTGCGTGGGAAGAGTGAGTATTCGGATTATTTTGATTGTCAAAATGGAGTAAAACAAGGATGCTTGTTAAGTCCACACTTGTTTTCATTTTTCATAAACGAACTGGCGGTGGAATTATCCCGCAAAGGAAGACATGGTATCCAGATGAAACCTGGAGCAGTTGAATTAGTTTTACTACTATATGCTGATGATGTTGTTCTTCTGTCCGGAACAGTTGTAGGTTTGCAAAACTTACTAAATGTATTGAAAGAAGAAGCAGATCGCTTAGGTTTATCAGTTAACTTGGATAAGACAAATATAGTGGTCTTTAGAATGGGTGGTCACCTATCAGTGTATGAAAAATGGTCTTATGGAAATGCAGATGTTCAGTAGTTAATTCATATAGATATCTTGGAATGACATTTTCAACAAAATTAACTTTCCGTTACGCATGGGAAGAATCTCTGACGAAAGGGAAAAAGATACTATTGAAATTCTGAAATCCCTGAGAAAACTGAATAGTACAGACTGTGGTATATTTTGGAAAATTTAATTGAGTGGATGGTCGTCAGTCTTTTTTTTTTTTCATGTTGAAGAGATCGGTAAAATACAATGTCATCATTTGATTGCGTGGATGGTCGAGTCAGTCTTAAGGGGTTTTTTTTTGTTTTGTTTTGTTTTGTTTTGTTTTGTTTTGTTTTTAACCTTACTGCATTACTCCTGTGCTTGAGGTGAGGACATAACGAAATGTTACGAATTTATTTGTTTTTGTTAACTTTGGATTTGATACACACTAGGAATGAAAGTGTACTATTTGTTTGCAGGAAAGGAAGAGGGAAATGTTTTTGTTTGTTTGCCTCTCCCCCCCTTGTCAAGAGGCCTCTTTGGTAATGACAATAAAATATCAAAGCACATTTTCGCCGTGTTCTGGTAACACTGCAGTTTGTTTCATTTGCCTTTATTCTTTCCACTGCTCTCTTCAATCTTGAAACTAGGCTACCGACTGTTCTCTGTTCATTGATGACTTTGCATCCGACCAGTCAGGGTAACGTGCACAGGCGTGCAACCATGAATTAAAATCTGCATTGACCTGATCAGATTGAAAGCCAAAATTCTTTTGTCTTCTAAGTTACTTTTGTTTCCCTTCGGAAACTCGCTGTATAGACAGGCAAAGATTAATCCCATCTACTCAACAAAAGGAGTGGAGTTTTGTGTGTATGACCGTTTTTTCCCGCAATTAAGGCAGCCATACTCTAGCATCGGGGAATTCTAAGTTAATGAAACCCATCTTAACCACTTTGAAAATTTGCAGACAATACCTCAAAGGCCCTGAAATTCCTGTATTTAAAAACAGTCATGACTGTAGCTGTGACAGAAGTCAAATTTCTGACAGTTACGTTCGATCAGAAGCACAAGTTTAGAAATAACATCCAGCACAGAAAATCATTCAGTCAGAGAGCGATAAACTTTCTTTGATTATGACCCACAAAGATTGCGGTGTCCACAGATATTCATTCCACGCCAAACAGGACATTTATAGTTCAGTACTATTTCCATAGTTCTAAATGCTTAACTCCATAGACCGGCAAGGGCTTTGGCTCAGTCTGGGGGCATTTTTCATCGTCCTTCCCATCATTCAGTTTATAAACAGAACGGCTTAACCATCTGTCTCCAGCCACAGCCTAGAGCTCGAATTCTTTCAAGTGCTGTTTGCTGTCTGAACTTCACAATCTTGCTGATGACTATTTTTCCATTTTAAAAAGATCGTATATTTCATCCGCCATTAAAAAAAGGTTGAACTAAAACTAGTTCTATTCTGCTCATAGGAAGACGTATCCTTCCACATTTATATACTGCTAACACAGAACGTAAAGTTATTTATGATCGTTTAACACTTTCCAATAATCCACCTAAGCAGTGAGATGTGCAACAGGGAAGGAAGATGAAAAAGTCACACAGAGAGAGAGAGAGAGAGAGAGAGAGAGAGAGAGAGAGAGAGAGAGAGAGAGAGAGAACGAGAGAGAGCATAGAGAGACACACAGATAGACAGACAGACAGACAGACTCAATGACCAACAGAGAACACACAGACAGACTGTGACACACAGACGGACGAATGGACTTCAGAACGGACGGATGGACGGACGGATGGACAAATAAATAGAATACCAGGAGATCTACAACCACAGACTTTCCAGAAGGTGGGGAGAAAATTATGTTAAAAAAATGAATGGTATATCAATGAATATTGGTTATAGCATGTCTCTGCTGCTACCAACAGGGGTAAAGCAGCTCACATCAGATTATATAAGCTGGTTTTTGTATGCATATAACATACATATGTGTGTGTGTTTGTGTGTGTGTGTGTGTGTGTGTGTGTGTGTGTGTGTGTGTGTGTGTGTGTGTGTGTGTGTGTGTGTGTGATTTTTCGCTACTTGCTTGGTAACGGCAATAATTCTGACTTTTTCTTTAGTTTCTTTTCCCAACGTTTTCTTATTTTCCGTTTGTATTTTCTAAAGTCTTCTCATTTTCTTATTTCTCTCTGTTCT
>JADBJO010003960.1:92500-115000 GCA_016801955.1 Conus betulinus | reverse complement strand
TGAATGACTCCTTAATATATATTTTTGCTGAAGCAAGTTTCATATTTTCGGCAAAAGGCAAAATTCCTATTTCTGTGTAGGTTTTTAGTGTTGAGGGCATGGACAGGGACACCGAGAGCTATCTTATTTAAGCTTTACTATCGATACTTTGCATCTTAGTTATCAAACATTTTGGAGCTGAAAAGAATATTTCCTGAGCATAAGATAATTTTGATCTCACAAGTGCCGTTGCTAAATGAATAAGTACCTTGCTATCTTTCCCCCCCGACTGTCGACTTATCATTTTTAATAAATTTAATCCTTTTCTGGCTTTTGTCAGTATATTTTCCAATGGAAGTTCCAATTCAATTTAGAAGTCAGACTTACTCCTAGAAATTTAACAACTTTTTTATATTCAAGCGGCATTCCATTTATTTGAAAAGAGGGTAGAGGTTTAGGATCATAGCCAGAGTTGAAGAGAACCATATGCGATTTTTCATGTGAAAGAGTTAGTCCGTTTTCAATCATGTATTTGCTGATTTTGTCTAGTTCGTTCTGATATACCTTTTTAATATAGTTAATTGACCTAATCGGTGTAAGCTTTTTTAGAGTAACTTTCATCCATATGCAGATATCATCATCCTCCGCATATTGTGCTAGCTCAACATTGTTTGAGACCACTTTTGGAAGATCATGCATCAAAATATTGAAAAGGATTGGGGCTATTACACCTCCTTGTGGGATTCCCATCTGTATACGTCTTTGATTAGAGTAGGCATTACCAACCTTAGTCTGTATTGTTCTTTCGCTTAAAAAGGCCTTTATATAGTTATACATACAGCCTGAAATACCTACTGATCTTAGTTTGTTAAGAAGTTTTGAATGCCAAACTTGGTCATATGCCTTCTAATGTCAAAAAAAAAAGTGGCAAGTACGTTTTTCCTACGTGAAAACTGATGTTTAATCTGTGTGGTGATTTTTACTAAATGATCAACTGATGATTTACCTTTTCTAAAACCCGCCTGTTGTATTTGGTATTATACCATTTTTTTCACAGAAGTGTTCAAAGCCTTTTTAAAAATTATTCTTTCCATAAGTTTTCCCACGTGTGATGTAAGAGCGACAGGTCTGTAATTATTTCATCTGATTTTGACTTTCCTTCCTTGGGAATAGGGCTAACAGTAGATTGTTTCCATAAAGATGGCTGAATCCCCTCAAACCAACATTTTTGAAAAAAATAAACTAGAAAAAAGTTTTATATTAAGTGGGAAATGCTTTATCATTTCATTGGAAATTGCATCTGGTCCCACTGATTTTTTCTTTGATCCAAGGTTTGAAATTGCATCTTTTGTTTCCTGAAATGTAATAGGGGCATTTGTATAGTGATTGTTATTGGGACTTTTTTCATTGTCTTCGTTTTCATCCATTTTTTCTCTAAGCTGTTTTTGTTCTTCTGAGAGGCCTTCAAAGTTACTATTTTTGCAAATGCATCTGCAAATGCTTCCGCCTTTTCAAAATTGGAAGGAAATTCGTTATTTTCCAATTTCAAAGGGTACCCAGGAAGACTTATTCCATTCTCTCATTTCTTTTATTTTTTTCCAAGTTTTCCTGGAGATCTTTATGATTTTGAACCTCATTTTCACAGAAATTTGACCATATTCTTCCTTTGCCTTTTCATTCACTCTGTTACTGTGGTTTTTTTTTGCTTTGTTTTTTTTTCAGCAATCTTTTCTGGATCTGTTTTATTTTTTAGATACATTTTATAAGCCTCCATTTTTTTGTTCTCTCTCTTGCTTCTTCACAGGAAACATTCCACCAAACGTTTCCTGTGTATTTTCTTGTTTTATCAGGATTACATTTAGGGATTGAAAGCTCAGCTGCACGCAAAACAGTATCAACAAATTTCATGTAACTTGTATCAACATCATCAACCATCATCTCCTCGCAATTGCAAATAGAAAGCATGTTTTCAAATCTGTCCCAAGCAGCTTTTTTTATAGTTAAATTTTGGGATTTGATCTTTTGTGAGATCAGAAATAGTTTGTTTTTTTACTTTGATGGAAAGAGATGATCACTGATCACTGCTGCTAGGGAGTCTTTAAATGTGTCCCATTCACAACTTGGAGCGATTGCAGCCGACATGAAAGTTAGGTCTCTATCGCTGACGCCCCGATGATATGAAATATCCGGGATTCGAGTGACACTACCATCATTCAGTAGACAGAGTGAAGAGTCTACTACATTTTCAAGGAATCTCTATTATGCGTTATGGTTTTGCACTCATTATCCCAAAAGGGGGCGTGTGAATTGAAATCACCTGCAATCAGCCACTTATCGTTTTGGTCTTGTAAAGTACGAATCCACTCTGTGTTTTGATTGTCAGGGCCTTTTGGCAAATAAAACCGACAATATGTTCAGTATCAAAGATCCATGGAATTTTGCTTTTACTGCACAAGCATTTATTTTTTTTTTAATGTCTTTTGAAAAAGGGTGGATCTATTTCGAGGTATTCAACATTTTGTCGAATGTACAATGCGGTACCAACCCTTCCCGTTTCATCATTGTTTTGGTATATATATTGGTGGGTAGTAAAAGTTTTGGATTTTTGGAAGCTTGTGTTCATGTACATTAAGAGATTGTAATACTAATGCTTGGTAGATATGATCTGAAAGATGTTGAATCAGCTCATGAATATTTGTTGATATTGATCTGCAATTCCATTGCAGTATGTTTACATTTTTCTGTCTTGTCATGTTCTTTATAATTGAATACTATTATTACCAGAATTTAGAAAGAAAAAAAAAAAAAGTAACAACACTAAATATACAACAAATTTCAACAAGAATAAATAGTGGGGGGGGGGGGGGGGGGGGGTGGTGGTGGTGGGATATTTCAGGGATTGTGAGAAATGGCACAAAAAAATTGATTGTCAATCCAACGATCAAAACATTTCTGTTGCTGAATAAATAACAACTCTACAAATACTTGTGCTAGAATAATGTCTTCAGCATCTTAGACTGTTTAAAAGTATTCATTCCCACTGTGTTAGCACATCAAAATAGTTCCACCAGGGGCCATGGATGGGGCGGCGGCCGAGAACCCTAGGATCGTAGTGGAAGGAATCTTCCCATGATGAATACCGTGCGGGGTGTTGTTTCCGGGGCCTCTTGGGTTTAGACCATAACATTCTGTTGAGGTGTCTGCCGATGTTACGGGCAACGACGCTGGTTCCCGTCCATGTCAGATGAATGCCATCACGCTGGGTTCCAGTGTTTGCCCGAAGAGTGTCGTGACTGACGAAGCTCACGTTTGGGGTGTCAAATAGGGCCGCCGTGGTGGTCGCGTTGAACAGGTTGTTTCATTTCTCTCCAACTCTCTTCGTGTTTAACAGGGGCGATTTTGCTAACAACGATCTTTGAGTGGGGGTTTTCTTTTGAGATCTCCTTGATTGTTTTAGTGAAGGTTTTGCTTGTCTTGGTAGCATCATTGTTTTTTTTTCGTTTATGTCACAATGGATTACGATTACTTCTGGGTGTTTGTCTGTGAACGTTGCTGTTTTCAGGGACGGTAGGATTTCTTTGGTCGTGAAAGTTTTCATAGATGTTGATTGAAAACTATATGAGGCTCCCAGTCTTTCCCCATCCACTCTTTTCAGTACAGAATCGTGTAGTAAAAGAACATTTGGCAAGTCCTGCTTGTTTTCTTTTTCTTTTTTTGCTGCTTTTTTTTTAGTTTTCTTTATTAGCATTTTTTTTTGGTGGAGCCGATGCCACAATCTCTGCAAATGTAGGCTTACATTTTGAGAGACTCCAGCTCGAAACAGTAGCTTTTGGACTAGTACTTGTAGTAGGTGGTACTGGAGTGTTCAATTTTCTGATCAACTCGTTTTGATTTGTTATCGTTTTTCAAGCACAGAAATTCGTTCGTGCATGTTTATTATAAGTGTTTTCAAATCACCAACCTCCTTTATCAGATCAGGCAGTGCACAAGCGGAGCAGATGTTATCGGACCGTTGCTCTGCGTTGCCTGTGGTTTGGCAGGACTTGGTTTGGGTTGGTCGCTCCGAATTTTCACTTTGCCACATTCAGAGTTGCAGTAGTTTTCTTTGGGCGCCTACATGCATATTCAGATTTCAGGTTAGAAGCGTAACTACACGAAACCGTTGTTCTCCGGGATCTCCTCATATTGGTTGTAGAGCTGCAAAAATTCAGCAGAGCAGCTTACAGTTGTTGTTTTGATGTCGCCATCTTGATCACCGTATGTGTGTGTGTGTGTGTGTGTATGTGTGTGTGTGTGTGTGTGTGTGTGTGTGTGTGTGTGTGTGAGCGCGTGCGCGCGCGAGTGTGTGTGTGTGTGTGTGTGTGTGTGTACGAGTGTGTGTGTGTGTGTACGAGTGTGTGAGTGAGTGCATGTGTGCGCGAGTGTGTGTATGTGTGTGTGTGTGTGTGAACGTGAGTGTGTGTGTGTGTGCGTGTGTGTGTGTGTGTGCGTGCGTGCATGTACATGTGTATATAGGTGTGCATGACACACATTATTTGTGTATGTGTGTGTGTACACGATACACACGATATTTATCTGTCATAATAGAATACAAGGAATATTTGTTTGTGTGCCATCATCAAAATTCACATATTTAAAACAAATTATAAACAAATATATCATTAACAATGTTCCACTCTTTCCACTGTGCTCGGTCATTCCTTGTCAATTCAAATTTATCCATTTGGTGTGTCATCATCTGTACATACATAACAAATTATAAACAAATACACGCTTCCCTCCCCCCTACACATCCTATCTCCCTCACATCTCCTCCCCATAATCACACTCGGTCACCAATACATATTATCTTGTCACCCGTCCACACATGTATCCACAATAGAGTCACACACACACACACATCACACACACACACACAACACACACACAGGCGCGCCCCCGTGCCGCGCGGACATCCCACACACACACACACACCATACACACTTGTGTCACCGTCACCACACAACATATATAACACACCACCACATATGCCATTATCAACAAGCATCAATAATAAATAAGCACTTCAACTGTAAAATAAGATACACACTCCACACCAATACAAATCACACGCACACACCCCGCCAAAATAGAGTCACACACACACACACACACACACACCACACACCACACACACACACACACAGCGCGCACATCACCACCACATACCACCATCACATATGCATTATCAACACCACACTTAAATAAAAGTAAAACAGAATGCTCCAAGATAATCTCAAAGTCAAGTATAAAAAAGAAAGAAAACAAAAACAATAGCACACCATTCAAAAGATTAATAATATTGCAAAATGTATAATTACTTAAACTGTTAAAGCAACCTGCAGAGTTAAATACAAATGAGGAATAAAAGATGCACTGCTAAATAAGAATTTTGAAGTAGGGTGAGAGAGAGAGAGAGAGAGAGAGAGGAGAGAGAGAGAGAGAGAGAGAGAGAGAGAGAGACCGAAGGGGGATAATCCATAGGGATGTGAAAATTGGAATCAGACTTCTATGAACATTTTAACTATAAAACCATAACATTTCCTAATAAACCAAGTACAGAATAAAAGAACACAAAATTTCAATACCATAAATACTATCACAAAAAGTAAGACTGTTTAAACAGTAAAAAAAAGAATACAATCAAGTAAAGTTATTTGTAGTAAAATGGTGGGGGTGGGGGGGGGGGGGGGGGGGCGGTCCTTCACATACACACACACACACACACACACACACACACACACACACACACACACACACATGATATTCCCTGTTAAGCACCAAGTAATGAATAAATGAGAACAATAATTTTTCTGCAGCATGCCATGATATGACAGAAAAGTATGATTATTTAAACAGTAAAAGAAGACAATTAAGTCATTTATAATTCAAGGATAAAAAGAAAATCTATAATAAAGATAGCTTGGAAGGAATGGTCCTTCACATTAGCAGAAAAAGCACACTTACACACACACACACACACACACACACGCGCGCGCGCGCGCGCGCGCACGCACACACACGCTGTATAAGCATTTGAACAGTAAAACATAACATTCCCTAACAGACGTGTAGTAAGGAATAAATAAGAAAACTTTTTTCAATGCCATGCAATGATATCATCAAATATATGATTATTAAAGCAGTAAAAGAAGATAATCAAAGTCAAATCATATGATTCATATAATTCATGGATGAAAACGTAAAATATAGCTTGAAGGGTGTGCTCCATCAAATTTACACACACACACACACACACACACACACACACACACACACACACACACACACACACGCACGCACGCACGCACGCACGCACACACACACACACACACACACACACACACACACACACACACACACACACTGCGACCTCACCACAAACACAGGCATGTAAAAAAAAAAAAAAGCATTAAAAGAAAAATAATAAAGTGAGAACAAAAAATTATCACCATCAGCAATGATTCTAACAATTGTAACTACTCACTGTAAAACCGGACTTAAAATACTTAGTAGATGAGTGTATGAGGGACCTCTGGAAGAGCGTCATGGCATTCCCGCAGCAGCCTACCAGTGATGTTGTCAGGGCCTTCAGCACTGCGCACTTTGACCTTCTTGATGGATGCCCTGACGTCATCGACTGAGATGGTGATTGGATGCGCAGTTCGAATAGTCACCTCCTGCATGGCCCGCTGCTGCTCTTCACTGAAGTCCCAACGGTCAAACCTGGCGTACAGGGTGTTCAGCTCTCTGGCCAGCTTGGCTTCATCACTGGTCCAGATAGGGGTTTTTTTGCTGCTTGTGGCCGGTGATTGTCCCAATGTCTCTCCAGTACTGCCTCGCGTTGCCTTCCAGGAAGTTGGACTCCACCCTGGATGTGAAGAGGCGTTTGTCCTCCCTGATCTGTCTCTGGTGCTGCTTTTGGGCTGCCTTGTCCTCATCCATGTCACCTCTCAGGAATTGGTCCCTCTTCTTGTGCAAGATTTTCTTCATACCCGGGGTCACCCAGGGCTTGTTGTTGGAGTAAATCTTGCATGACTCGGTCTCGAGGACGGTGTCTTCACAGAAGGAGATGCAGGATGAGATGGCGTCGGCAGTGACGTCGAGATTTGGGTCAGAGAAGACTGTCCGGTCTGTGGTTTCACAGCAGTCACACAAAACTTCTGCTGACTCGCTTGTCCACTTCTTCGCCAGCTTCACAGCCGGCTTTTCTCGTTTGAGACGTAGACGGTAGGTGGGCACCAGCTGCACCATGTTGTGTGGACCTCTGCCGAGGCCAAGGAGAGGTCCAAACATGTGGGCTCTGGGAATGTTGCCTTAGCCGACGTCAAGGATGTTTCCCTGGTGGGTAGCGCACCTCACGTGCTGCTTAAAGTGGGGGAGCGAACGCTTCAGCTTGCAGTGGTTGAAGTCCCCCCATGAGGAAACAAGGAGCATCAGGTGACTGTGATGCCAGTTTGTGAGCCCTTCCATCAACTTTGAACTGGCAGCTTTTGCTTCTGCATCTGCCCTAGGATGGATGTATACAACGCTGACAAACAGCTGATTGAATTCTCTTTGGGAGATAGAAGGGTCTCAGTGCGACTGTCAACAGCTCTAGGTCCTGAGAGCAGAACTGCTCCTTTACTGTGATGTTTGTGCACCACTTCCTGCTGGCAAACGTAGACTCCTCCTCCTTTTGTCTTCCCTGTGTCCATCACAGTCCGGTCAAGGCAAACAACTGAGTAGCCGGGAAGTGTATTTCCACATCCTTTTTCTGAAAGCCATGACTCGGAAAAACACAAAAGATTTGAATCTCTATAGGTGTGGAGGTACTGCACACTTGCTAGACACTCATCCAGTTTATTCCTTAACGACTGAACGTTTCCAAAGATGATAGATGGCAAAGGCAGTTTGTGCTTTCGTCTTTCTTGCTCTCAGAACAACCCAGAATGTTTACCTCTTCTTTTTGGACGCAAACATGGAAACGGTCTAACACAACAAGTGTACCTAATTTGTTACTTTGAGCCTGGCGAAGGCTAAGCAAGAAATCTCGACTGTAAACAATTGAATCACTCATAGAGCTGTACATGAAAAGACAGTCTCAGTGAACGAGTTCAATGTCAAGGAAACTAAGACACCAGACACCGCATACAACGAAGAAGGCAACACAGGTCTCACTCAAACCAAATAAGAAATCACAACTGTAAACAAACGAATCAATCATACCCAAGATGGCTGCCTCAATGGAGATCGCACTAGCTGTAAGTTCACCTCTCAATACTCGCATCAGTCAGTCAATTTTTCGACCACACTGTATGAACAGCATCTACTAACACTAAGATACTAGATTCTGCATACAGCGAAGAAGGCAACATAGGTCCCTCTTCAACCAAACAAGAAATCACAACTGTAAAAAAAGAATCAACCATACCCAAGATGGCCGCCCCGATGAAGATTGCACCAGCAGGTAAGTTCACCTCTATATGCTCGCGACAGTCAGTCAGTTTTTACCACCAAACTGTATGTGTGTACGCGCGCGTATAACGCCGTCATTGGGTTCTTTTCGTTAGTTTCCTATTCACAAAAGTATTTCTTCAAAGTCGCATCTTTCTTCAAACGGCCATCGCACGCACCTGCGCTCTGTATGTGACAGATCTGTCGCACTTGTGCACCCCATCACGTCATCTCTGTTCTTGGTCTTATACTCGTCTTTCAAGATTTCCTCCCTTCGTGCTACAAGCTTTCTATCAACCCCACTTTGCCTATTAAGCGCCTTTCGGTTAAAATTAGCTATCACGTTAGATTGAATCACTGTTCCTCTTTCAAGTCAGACCTGAAAACCTTTCTCCCCCTTTCTGATTGGTACACGAAATATGAGCTGGGTTTTATTTGAAATTGCGATGTACAACTGTTAGTTTGAAATTCGGGCCAGGAGGGACAGCAGGAGGAGGAAGGAGGGAGGTGCTGTGGAGAGAGGAAGTGAAAGTGGTGGGTGGTGCACAGATTGATGCAGTGCTAGTGTTTGATTGTAACATGCGTTGTGTCCTTTGCTGGTTGTTCTAGTATATTAGGTATACACCTTGATTCCTGAATGTGTTGAACGGAAATGCCTCAGTCATTAATCCCCTTAGATAACAGATATTCTTAATAATGATAAAAACAACAATCAATTAGACCTCATTACACACGTCCCCTCGTTATCCCTCTGCCCCCGCCTCACCCACTCCACCACACACACACACCCCACCTCCATTTCATAAAGTAAATAAGAGGAGATGTGAATCATTGTAATAGACAACGAACTTGAGATGACAAGATCGTGGTGGTCGTGCAGGATACATACAACCCCCAGGGATGGATGGGCCAGTCCCGTGTCCCATCGGTCCGCCGAAGCTGTGTCACTCTAACACGACCTCCTGACCACATCATCTTTGTAAGCACCATCATCTGGCTGAGAGGTACCCGAAGTAACATCCAGTACGTCGGGACGTTCCTCGGTCGCTGCGGTATCGTACATAGATTTCGGAAATACCGGAAAATCTATCATCCCGCTTTGTTCTTCTTCCCTGATGACTTTGGTGACGACACGAGTGAAGAACCCCACCTGTCTTTCTTCTCCCCTGGTAGTTCCAAATGCACACCATTCAAACTTCGCTCTCTTTCCACTCAGAGGCTTTAAAACCTCGTCGAGTGCCAGGGCTGGGCTTCTGGAACTGTTCAGTGTCAGTGTGGCCTGACCTGTTGGAGCACTTTCCCTGTGATCTGAGGTCCCAGTGCGTAGAGCATGAGGATGAGGCCCACTGTCCCTACACCTCGGACAAATGTGGACCAGGGAAGGTAAAGTACGCGCAATGTTTCTGCACATAATTATCTATTAACAGATGAATAGAGTTGTTTAAATCACGAGTTGTCAAGAGGTTTTTGTTGCCCAACACATACTGTTGAAGCGTTGAAATTTAAAAAAAGACAGGACTGTAATTAAAACAAAGTCCTTTTATTCATTTATGTTTATGTTTGTAATTTACTTATAAATCAATGATGTGTAGAAGAGGCAAATGTTAGAATGGCTTAATTCTGACTGAAAGATTAGGATTTAATTTCTGAATAATGTACTGTCGTTTTCCTTTCATCTTAAAGAGCAGCAATATTCTCTAAACTGAAACATTAAAATCTGATATCTGGATAATGTACTATCTTTCTTCATTCATATTAAAGAGCAATATCCACTGATTTAAAGGTTTATTTTTCTGGCTAAAGTACTGTCGTTTTCCATTCATCATAAAAGAACAATGTTCTCTGATTGAAACGTTAAAATCTAATTTCTGGTCAACGTACGGCCGTTTCCGCTCATCTTAAAGAGCAATGTCCTCTGATTGGTCCTTTACTTTATTCATTCTGTTTGTCTTGTAGACAGCAATGTGAGATTTCAGATTGTGAGCATGTGCAACTGGACAATTTCATGTTTCCTGATATTTTGCACGGACAGTTCTCTTGTATTTTTCCCACAACACACACTGATTGTTTCTGTTGTGAAATTCAATTGTTACTAAGGTTGAAAGAAATGTTCGTAAACAAATGAGGCTGAATAATGCGGTTAGTTCAGCAAATTGTCCTGTAGGGGTAATATAAAACTATCATATCCTGATGTGTTGCTGACACTGAAGAAGTCATTCGTACACTAATTTTCAATGGCTTATTTTTCAAGATTTCCGCGGATTTTCTCATATAAGTAGATTACACTCCTTACGTCCACAATTCAGTAGTAAATCCTTAAACGTTTTTTTCCCTTCTGAAATATAAAATTGATCACCAGCAGACTGATGAACCTTTAGGTATTACATTTATGAGCAATTTGGTGACTGTCGTACTGATTTCTGTACATGTGTGAACCGTCTTTAGTCTTCAGTGTGTTTCTGTTCTATATACTAAACATGAGACGCACACAGTACTTCACTGGACAGGTGCTCAAAATTATATATAATTCCACCTCTTAAAAAATGATTCCGGTTACTTCCAAGGCAAGTGTTTCTTGTTGCTGACGTTGTCGTCGTTGTTGTTGTTGATACTGATAGTCATCGTAATGAACATAAGCTAATTTTGATCTTTCACTCTCTCAAAGTGCATCTTCTTCTTAAGTTGCCAGATTCACCCCTCATGGATAGGCGTATGACTTGTTCAGTCTTTGATGGAGACATATGTTTGTATTACTCAAATACATTTACAGTTGATTCTTTAGACTTCGTTCTTTGGCGTCAGCCTTTTTTCTTATAGAATGGCTGCGTGTACTCAAGTTTCAGACTGTCGACTAAAAACGCATGTGTTCATGATTTTTCTCATAAATCTGGTTCTTTAAAGTTGAATATCATTAGAATCGGTTGACATTACAGCGTTCTTGGAACCGTAACATTTCATCGCACTTTCTTTTCACATAGCATGCACTCTTTCAAAGTGCTGGCCAGGCGTTACAAGAAACATTAAAAGAAGAGTCCCTGCTGTGTCCAATTTGAGGAGATAAGCGATTGATCGTTTTCCGTTTTCATTGTCTTGAATGTTGTTTGTCTTGCCTGAAGAAGACCAAAGAGGTCGAAACGCGTCGCGTTTTGTCTTGTGATTTGTCCGTCTCTTTCGTTCAGTGGAACAGTAAATCTTCCTGTACGCGTGTTTCAATTCCCGCCTGCAGTCACCTCCCTTTGCCACTAGGAGTTTACAAGGCAAAGCTGCCTCTGCTGCACTCATGTGGAGTGCTTGGACACGATTGCCTACCCAGACTGCCCAGAGTTTACAGATCTTAGTAGGCATTCTAACAAGAAGACTTAGCTTTATTGTTCTCTCTCTCTCTCTCTCTCTCTCTCTCTCTCTCTCTCTCTCTCTCTCTCTCTCTCTCTCTCTCTCTCTCTCTCTCTCTCTTCACACCACACAGCAGTGAGTCTGTCTGGTTCATTTAGTGCAGCGGTCAGTCTGTCTGTTTCATACTGTACCTTGTGCAGCGGTCAGTCTGTCTGTTTCACACTGTACCGAGTGCAGCGGTCAGTCTGTCTGTTTTACACTGTACCTTGTGCAGCTGTCAGTCTGTCTGTTTTCACACTGTACCGAGTGCAGCGGTCAGTCTCTCTGTTTTACACTGTGCTGAGTGCAGCGGTCAGTCCGTCTGTTTTACACTGTACTGAGTGCAGCGGTCAGTCTGTCTGTTTCACACTGTACCGAGGCCAGTCTGTCTGCTTCACGTTGTACACTGACAGTCCATCTGCTTCCCACTGTACGCTCCACATCAAACAGCGGTCAGTCTGTCACCTTTACGATGTGCAGCGGTCAGTCCGTCTGCTTTACAGCATACTGTGATCAATCCATCTGTAAAGTGGTCAGTCTGTCCCGCTTCACCTTGCACACAGTGGTCAATTTGTCTGCCTCACATTGAACAGCTGTCAGTCTGTCTGCTTCGCATCTGGCAGTAGTCAGTTTGTCCACTTCAGATGTAAACAGTGACTGCTTCATATCGTGTCAGGCCCAGGAATTCTACTGTACATTTGGCTATAGTTCTCGACCCATGTGGTTTACTTTTGTTGATTTATTATACAAGATAAACCGCTCAAGTTGCGCGCCTGTGCAACCCAGTGCAAATATGTTGACGGGCACACACACCTCGATTGAAGTGAACAAGGAGAGCTGCACAGGCGTGTGTGAACTCCAAGGGGTGAGGACCTGCTCCATGTGCCTCGTCCATCTAGACCAGGGGTCAGGGAAGTGCTTAATCAATAAAGGGCTCGAGAGATTTCAGATTTTCGAGAGCCTACGGGCGGGGGCGCGCACGCGCATGTGTGTGTGTGTGTGTGTGTGTGTGTGTGTGTGTGTGTGTGTGTGTGTGTGTGTGTGTGTGTGTGTGTGCTTGCGTGCGTTCGTGCGTGCGTGTGTATGTGTGTGAGTGTGTGTGTGTGTGTGTGTGTGTGTGTGTGTGTGTGTGTGTGTGTGTGTGTGTGTGTGTGTGTGTTTGTCTGTCTGTGTCTGTCTGTCTGTGTATGTTGGTGTGTTTTCGACAGATATACGCAGGAGGAAGATGCTACATCTTCAAAGCTAGTGAAAGGTCATATGTGGATGCCAAGAAACAGTGTCGAAAAAGCGGAGCTACGTTGGTCAGTCTGGAAACTGCTGATGAGGTGAAGGCCTTTCTGGAACGCATGAAATATGCCCCTAGAGTTGATGTGTGGGCTGGTTTTACGACAGTGGAGTATGGGCGACTGAGGGCATCCATGAATGCAATGTAAGAGTCCATGTTATTTATATCAATATTAGCTCCTATATTGAGGGACTTCTTAGTAAACATTCAAATGCTTGCTTTGTGAAATTTAAAACATCCATATGGTTAACACAATCAGTTTAGTTGATGGTTTAAGAGGATTTTCACCGTTGCTGTGATGATTTTTGTTTCCGTCGAAATGAAGAGTTTGTGTTTCTTTTTAAGCAAGATAGTGACATGATATACAATCCCTGTAAATATTGTGCTAAAAGGAAGTATCCATGTTTTACATTATTTTTTTCAGAAAACATAGGGAGAAGACAAGAAGAAGAAGAAGAGAAAGAAAGAAGAAGATGATGAAAAATGATGAAGATGATGATGAAGATGATAATAAAGAAACGAAATGAAAATACCGATGGTCAATAATGGTTTTGTGGTCTGATTTTTTTCATCTTCCTCTTATTCCCAAAGCTTTACTTATAAGTCCTCTGTTTTGTCATAGTGCTGTGTTTTACTAATTCACAATTTTCATTCAAAAAATACCTCTCTCTCTCTCTCTCTCTCTCTCTCTCTCTCCTCTCTCTCTCTCTCTCTCTCTCTCTCTCTCTCTCTCTCTCTCTCTCTCTCTCTGCTAGCACCCAACCACCACCACCGCACCCCCCTCTCTCGCCACACGCTACTCGTTTTCCTGTGTTTCCTTTTCCACCCTCGACCCCTTGCCCTTAGCCTCACACCTTTACGACACAGTCCATTCTCTGACAAATACCCCGTCCCCCCCCTCTCTCTCTCTCTCTCTCTCTCTCTCTCTCTCTCTCTCTGTGCATGCCCACACTGCGTCTTGCTTTTTTTAACTGACTGTTGTGTTGTGTGTTAAAGTGTTAGGGATACGGTTGATTTGTCAATCACAAAATGTTCTAAGAAACATCTAAAGAAGAAAAAGAAGATGATGAAGAAAGCAGAGAGAGAGACAGGGAGAGAGAGAGACAGAGACAGAGACGGAGACAGACAGATAGACATGGACAGAGACAGAGAGTAGAAAATAAGTTAAATGAAAAGAAAAAAATTCTTGTCATCCAACACACTGGCTACTTTCTTTTGCATAATTATACAAAAGCTACAGCTGAAGCCACTAATTTCATAATACAAAAATGTCGCCATTGGAAAGTTTTCAATCATCAATGCAATTATTTCGCGCATCTAAACAAAAGCAAAGAAACAAATAGGAAAAAAGAAACAAACAGAAATTATTTGAAAATTCAGACATTTTTCATTGGCTGCTTGTCTACATATTTACCACAATATCAGCTTGCATAACATCATTCTCATAAACGTAAAATTGTCAGTTTTATCTTAATTTTACAACATATGAATGCATGTCATGTTTGTGTAATATCGAAAATGGAAAACGGCCATCTGTTCCTTTTTCCTCACCATTTTCAAATAGCATTTAATTTCATGTAATCTCAATTTGTTCTCAAATAGCATTTAATTTCATGTAATCTCAATTTGTTCTTGGAGAGGTTATACGACATTCATGATCTCTTTGACCTGCACATGTATTGTACGCTGTCGAGTCTTTTTTTTTTCAGCGAAAAACTACACCCATCAGTTTTACCTTGATGGTCTTTGCCTTTTCAAAAAAATGTGCCAAATTTTCGCAGGAAATGGCAGTCAGGAAGATCATGAAATGACAGAAAACTGGAGAGAGAGAGAGAGAGAGAGAGAGAGAGAGAGAGAGAGAGAGAGAGAGAGAGAGAGAGAGAGAGTACCTTACGCAGTGTGTTTTGTTTGTCTGTTTTCATTTGTTTCGTGAAGTTTTGTTTGTTTTGCTTACTACTTTGTTTCATCACCTCAGTTCCGATAGTACGTTTGCAGGTACACATACACTTTACGCTGGGAGAGTGGTTCTGTGGTTTTTTTTCTGCCCATAAAAGAACAGAAACGTTATTTCAAACACTTTTCGGGTCAATGTGGGGCATGGGATGCCTCCCAAAACAGCTTTATGATATCCATCTGTGACTCAGACCATAGCTTTCTGTGTGAACTCCCCTCCCCTTCAGATCATCCCCACACTAGCACACCTGTCACGCTCCCTGTCCCAATCAGCTCGAAATCATCGAATTTTGATCTTCACGTCTGTCCCCTGCAGCACGTGACTCACGACCTACTGGCCTGTGACATGAAGAGTCGGTGCGAGGGACTGAACAACGCTGAAACGTGGTACAGGGCGACTTGCAGGGAACTCCAGGGATTGACAGAGCTGTACTTTCATTGTCAGATGTCTGGAGAGTTTTGTACCGTACAGTCTGGTGTGTGATTTATCGAGAGGATTGTTCAGATGGGCGTGATGAAGACTTCTGTCAACATGTGAAATGCAAAGAGTATATGATGGATTGTGGATACAGACAGGTTTGTGTTGTTAGGTTTGCGAGAGCCTCTTGTGTACTCTTCCCATTTGTTTCAATAGATCCCATATCCTCTTGCAAAAAAGGAAATATCTTCCAGCTGCCGTGGTGAAGTAATTAGCATCGTGGACCCTGGCTGGGAGGTTGTGAGGTCGATTCCCATTGGAACCATATGGGATTTTTCAGCCCTCACTGGCTCCTACCCAGAGATGAGTTTGCTATGGGTTCAGTTTGGAAGACTGGGACCACACAGCTGAGTTTCATGCTCTAAAAGGATGCGTCTCTGAGAGCGTTGCTCAAATTTCCTGAACAACACCGCAAGTGTCTATATCTGTCGGGCCTGGTTGACGCTTGAATATATCATGAAAGTAAGCGTAGAGTACAGCCCCGAAATGCAGTTTCTGTCAGGATGGAAATCCATAGCATCATCTTCATCATCCTCATTCTCATCGATCAGCTTTAGAGACAATCTCAAATTCTGTGGCTCTCACACTACTTCAGCTGCCTGACTAGCCAGGCGTAGCTATGAGACCACGTCTCTGTGGTCACCTGTACACTCGGTGATTTTCTGTTGTTCAGAATTTAGAATTTGTGTAAAACCTACTGTTAGGAAGGGTGGATGGAGGTGGAGATAAGGAGGGTAGAAGGAGTAGGACATGGGGAAGAGAGCGAGATGACACGTCAACTTAGCACCCAACACCAGCTCGTTGGTTTCCTCTCTCTTTTTATATTTAAATCATGGGTGGATCGAAACAGCCATTCCAACCACCGACCTATTAAGACATAAACAATAATGATCGTAAACATGGGGTATCATATAAAATCATATACAGAAAAACATATCTTTGCAATCAAGAATATAATCATATCAAAATCATAACATAAAGAAAAGGGATCCCCGTTGCTAATGGCAGGATCAACAACATAATTATTTCATTATCATAACATTGATGTTAAAAACTCCCCGTTGCGAACGGCAGAAGTTACATTCGGTCAAAAGCATGGATCATGACTTCATAGCAAAGAACAGTATTATAAGTGAACATACATAAAAGCACACACAATCAAAATGGCGCTCCCCATTGCGAACGGCAGGAGCAATGAACAATAAAAGAAATTAATTAACATCTCATTTTCAACAGCAGTTACACAATTGTATGGAAATATCATATGCGTAGTGTCCACACATGATCAAACTCAGAAAGGACACATCTTGCACATTAACCAGCCAAATAAAGCTGTTTTTCTTTCTCAGCACACCCCCCCCCCCCCCCCCCCCCCCCCCCCCCCCCCCCCCCCCCCCCCACAGTGCGTGCTACTTTCGTTTCACCTGTTAGGCCTACACCCCGGCCCAACAATGGCTGTTGCTTTTCAGTCCTGCAATGGACCCATGGGTGTAAATATATTGAATAAGTGAATACTCACAGACTAACAGATGCAGCGACCGAATAAACAAACTGACTACCAGTGGCTTCTCGCGTACAAAATAGGCACATGAACACACAAGCAATCGAGCAGCATTCAAGTAATTAAATGCCTAATTACTCAGCCAAGTAACCACGTAACCCTTCAGTCGCTCACATAATGAACAATCGAAAAAACAGGTAAAACGCTTGGCTGTAACAAGTAGCAACCAGACACACAGAGGATAATCGAACTACCTTCACTGGCTGTATCTTAATCATTTGCACAGGCTGCCGTGCGATTTCATCACTGTGACTTAACCCTATCCGTCTCGCCAGCAAACAAGGGCGACGTTTACAAGTCAGTTTGTCTAGTGTGAACACAAGGAACCAGCAGGGCGCGCGTTAAACTTTATCCACTAATCAAATAAAAGACAGCAACGTCTGTAATCTATGTTTTCTGGCATCGATTTGATTATTGCTAACAAAATCTGTGATAACACTGAATAACCGGTTTTGGTTTCATTCTTATTAAGCGCCAGTCCCTGCTTCAGTGCAGAGTTATTTGACTAATTGATGGTGGAAATTTGGTATATCACATTTCCAGTTAACAAGTACAATAAAAATGTAAGAATACGGAACTTTTAACGACCATTTACTGATGTTGTTTCACGAAGATAGTACTCTATCTGCTCTCATTCTAGGTAAAACATAGCCAAACCAAAGGCAAAAACCCATCAACATACCTTTACATTCACAAACACCTGAATAACAGAAGCAGCGTCATAGCCTTCACCACACTCTGCTCAGTGAAGAAATGATCTCAGAACCAGAACGCTGGGAGTATATAAGCCTTCCACCCCCTTTGAACGAGATCTTTTGAGAAAAGTCTTTTGTGGCCTGAGTCACACTGGAACACTAGAAGCATCTAAAGTGCCTAAGATCTGGCTTCCCTGGGCTGCTCTTCAACCAACATTCTAGTCCCCAGGGCCCGACAACCAACGGGGCCGACACCATGTAAGTGGCTGGATCTGGAGAAATGCAGAGGAAACAAACCCTTCTGACTTCATACCTAAGGCAAATCCAGCATCCTATCTGAGGATGTTTACCTATCTAAAATCTCAAGGCCACCTCAGCAAAGACAACACCAGCCACGGCTCCACTGTCTCCCAGGGCTGTCCCCCCCCCCCCCCCCCCCCCCCCCCCCTATACTCAGTTTTCCCCAGACCAAACCATCCAGACCAGCCATGGGCAAATTGTCTGCTGAGTGACCAGCCTCTTAACTGGCATTCCAACCTAGCAGCTAGGTTCCCCCTCATTGCGATTCTATCCCGCATTTGAGGGGCTAACCACTACAAACTCTCTCTGTTCTCAAAGGTATGGCAGAATCGTATCCTTTACACTACTTTCAAATTGTAATGTAAGACAGCTGGGCCATGGAAACTCACGTCTCACATCTCATGCTTCACGTTCACATATCATGCTCTGGGCCATAAGAGCTCGCGCCTCACTACTCACGCATGATAAAGACCAGTTGTGTTGAATTTTGTGTCGCTGACAAAATATTTTATCAATTTGCACAAGATGGGCTTTGAATAAAAACTAGGATGTCAGGAAGGAGACAATGTGTAAGTCGAGGTTGTCACTTTGGTAATACTACTGATAGGAATAATAATAATGGTAATGATGATGGTCAACATTTTTTTTAATTCCCTTCCTGATAGCTTCGTTTTCATTGAAAGCCTATCTTGCAATGATTGAATGAAGATAAGTGATTGCCCATTCATATTTGTTGTCCTGAGTGTTGTGTATCTTGCCTGAAGAAGACATAAGAGGTCGAAACGCGTCGCATTTTGTCTTGTGATTCGTTTGTCTACTTTTTTGTGGTCCATTATCCATACCTTAGCATTCCGCCTGCAGTCACGTCACTTTGCAACTAGCTGTAAGTTGTATTGAATTTTGCGTTGCTGTCAATACAAAATTTGATATTAATCTGTACATGTGTACAGACCCTGAGATAAGGCAGCTGCCTATTTGTAGTCATCGACTTTGAACTGGCCAATGGTAACCAGGAACCTGAACTTCAGCATCGAAAAAAAGTGAGCAGTGCCACTTCGCCCCTCACGCGTGAACCATGAACCATGAAGCGTGAAGCATGAGTGGAGTTTATGGCCCCACGCAAGAGAGACCATGCCTATTCATGTTTCTATTCATGCATGAGGCGTGAAGCATGAGACGTGACCAGCCGCCATGGCGAAGTGGTTAGCGTCGCAGACTCCCAGCTGGGAGGTCGTGGGTTCGAATCCCATCAGAGTCATGTCGGTTTTTCTGCCCCGACCGGCTCCTGCCCAGAGTTGAGTTTGCTGCAGACTCAGCTGGGAAGACTGGGACCATACAGTCGAATTTTCATCCACTTAATGGATGCGTTTCTGAGAGAGTGTTGCTCAAATTTCCTGACCAACACTGCAGGTGCCTGTATCTCTTGGGCCTGGTTGACACCAGGATATAATATGAAAGGAAGCATAGAGTACAGCCCTGTCATGTAGTCTCAGACCGAAATGGAAGTCCGTAGTATCATCTTAATCATCCTCATTCTCATCGATCAGCATTAAAAAAATGTCTCAAATTCTGTGGCCCTTCATGCCCTGCTCTCATTGTGACCTCAGTTTTGATGTCCTCTTCACGTCTGTGGCTTTGGTTTGGTTCCGTCGGGGTCACCGGTATCGGCGAGTCCATTGGGGCTGTCGTGGACGGACATGGTGGCGCCCTCCGGAGGGAAAGCTCACTCACGCTGGCTCCACGACTAAGCAATTATTGTCGTCAGTAGGGGGCTTAGTAGGTGGTGTCCCTGCGTATGTTAGATCAGAACAGGCGCCACTGAACACCACCGAAGTGACTCGGCAGCAGTGCAGTGTCTTCTCCGGTGGGTTGCCTCTTGATGACTTGACATTGACTGCTCCCTGTGGATTGTCCGTGGTGGGGCTGCTGCGGGGCTGACCCGGTTGTGGCTGTGGACGGGGTGTCGGAATGAGCGGCATGTGTGCACTGCCTCTGAGGTGACGCAGAGGTTGGGACAGCAAAAAAAAAGCATGAGACGTGAGACGTGAGGCGTGAGTTTTTATGGCCCAGTTATCTTAGGGATTTACTGTTTTGTGCATGACACCAGTTCTTGCTCGTCGTCTGTTCAGTGTATAGGTAGGGAGAAAGTATGTGATGGGCACATGGACTGTCTCACAAATGCTGATGAACAAGGCTGTGATGATGAAATGTTAACATTTTATGAAATAAGCCCCCCAGCTGTGATAAACTTTGACACACCTGGAGGATTCACCATTGCACCCACACCAGAAAATAAAACACAATGCCCCGAAACTCATTTTCAGTGTCACGATGACGGTTACTGTCTCCCTGTCTATGTCCGGTGCAATGAGGTGAACGACTGTCCAGGTCATGAGGACGAAGTGGACTGTCAGAATTACAATACATGCCCGGGATTTTATCGATGTCGTGACAAGTACAAAACAACCTGCGTGCACGTGTGAATCACCTGTGTGATGGCAGGGCGCAATGCCCACTGTATGACGATGAACTGGCATGTGACATCGCTTGTCCGGATCTTGTGTTTGTCATGGTTTATCCTTCTTCTGCAACAGCACATTTCTCTTCAGCTCTTCCCCACAGCTACGCTATTTAGAAGCTCCCAGTAGTGGAATAAGTTTGAGTCATGTCACTCATAATGTCATGCTGATCCACCTGGGCATACAGGCGTGCTCTATTAGGAGGTTAAGAAAGGTCATTTTACCTAATCTTCACAGTTTGGATCTTAGGAAGAATCTACTTCATTCTCTAAATTTAAGCCATTTTACAGGAATGCCTCGACTTCAGATACTGAATCTGGCAGGTAATCCAATGTCTGATAGTATTTTTCATGCCACCAAACATATGAACACCCATCACTACTACTCTTAATATTTCCCATGTCCATGCAAATTCTCTGAACCTATCCACCTTATCAGCCCTTATGCCGAACATACAAGTTCTGGATATATCATGGAATGAAATACAGGCATTGCCTGAACAACTCTTGCTTACTGATCTTCGGTTTTTGAATTTGCAAGGCTGTCCTGTCACTGATTTCACTCCAGGTTTCATGAAACAGACAACAAGTCTTACTCACGTTTTTGCAGACAATTTTAAACTGTGCTGTTCTTCTGTGTTACCGGACAATTTTCGTGGTCAATGTGTGGCCCCATCTGATGAAATCTCGTCATGTGATGACTTGCTGAAATCAGTGGCGTACCGTTGTGCTCTAGTGGTGTTTGCGGTGCTTGCCGTTTTTGGAAACTTTGGTAGTTTTGTCTACCGTGTATATTTTTTGTCAGAAAGCACGAAGGTTGGTTCCATAATATTTGTTCTTCATCTGTGTACTTCTGATTTTTTGATGGGAGTGTATTTAGTCCTCATCGGTGTGGCAGATCAAATTTATGCGGGTAGTTATATTTGGAATGAAACTACATGGAAAAAGAGTTCAGCCTGCAGCACAGCAGGATTTTTGTCGATGTTATCATCTGAAGTGTCAGCATTCCTCATCTGTCTCATCACTTTGGATCGTTTCCTTGTGCTCCATTTTCCTTTCAGTCAGATCCGGTTTGGAGTCAGATCAGCTCACACTGCCTGTGTCCTCATATGGGCACTGGGAATAACACTGGCTACGGTGCCTCTGCTCCCTGTAACTTCACACTGGGAATTTTTCCACCAGACAGGTATTTGCATTCCACTGCCTGTTACCAGAGCTGACTTTCCTGGTCACATATATTCATTCAGTATCATGATTGTCTGCAACCTGATCCTCTTTCTCATGATTGGTGTGGGTCAGCTTCTTATCTTTTGGTCAGTTAGGAGGAACATTATGTCTAATCAAATGACAGACGCCAAAGACGCACGCACCAAGAGTGTACAGTCCAAGGAAGCAACTATTGCCAGGCGTCTCCCTATCTGTTGCTGTGTCTGATTTTCTGTGCTGGTTTCCTATTGGTCTGTGTGGTGTTTTGGCTGTCAAAAATGTCGTCATTCCAGGGGAGATCAATGTTGGAATGGCCATTTTTGTCTTGCCACTCAATTCAGCGCTCAATCCTTTCCTCTACACTTACAACTTGATATTGGAAAAACGGCGCAAAGCTCAAGAACTCCGTTTTCAGATATTGCTACGTGCTCAGCAAAAACAGTAATACATCACACAATTAAAACATAAAACATCAAATCACAGAACGCAAATCACATACCATATATACATCCTCCCAGCAAAGTTTCAATATGTTATGCTGATTTGCGCCGCAAAGTTACACCAGTCTGCAAATAACTTCTGGTGTGTGCTTTGAATCCTGTAGGGTAAACGTTTGGACCATTAAAGCCATGAAGAACAGGGAGTCAGCAGGAAACTTAGACGATGGATTGAAGCAGC
>JADBJO010003960.1:80000-87500 GCA_016801955.1 Conus betulinus | reverse complement strand
AATAGTCCAACTAATTCACATGTTTCGGCACCATCATATGAACCCATTGTGACATCAAATGTGGAATTATTGCTGGTTTTTTTTTGTCCAAGATCATTACTGCTGTGGAGTAGAGTTTTTTTTAGTGTGGAAGATGATTTCCATCTCAGCCTCTGTTATGTTTGTATATTTGTTAGCAAATTGTAAAGCTTTGGTAAGCAATTCCTCATCTATGGATGGATAAAAATCCACTATGTCAAAAGTGATGAACACTGTGTTTTTCTGTTTGTTAATTTCCTTGAACCATTGGATAACTTCGTAGCTATTTTTCCAAAGGTTGTATTCAGTGTTTGATTTTATGTCCTCTATAGACTTTTCCAGAATTTTTTTGCTTATTTTGCCTAATTCAGACTTGGATGGGTTTATTAATCTACATGTTGGGTTGTTGGGGAAATTAGGTTTGTGATCTTTAAGTGTTATAAAAGCTTCTTTTATTGCTGTTGTTTCTATCCTATCATTTAGATCCATACGGTGCACAAGTTCTTTTTCTTGTGCGTGCCCAAAACGAACACCCTGAAGAGAGCAGAGAGCTGGAAACAAGCTTGTTGGTGTTTTTTTTAATCTCTTTTTTAATCACATTTTTAAACTTATATATATATATATATATATATATATATATATGTGTGTGTGTGTGTGTGTGTGTGTGTGTGTGTGTGTGTGTGTGTGTGTGTGTACACTGACTGACTGAAACCAGTTTATTGTTAGGATAACTCTTAGTTGTACTGACGTTTAAGAATACATGAAAAGGATCGTAAGATTTCTGAGGAGAAAGGGAGAAATGGCAGTACAGTCACGTGTATATATATACTGAGAGGCAGAAATTCCGCACAAACATAAAAAAAAAACATGCACAAAAATCTCATTTGTCACTTATTTAACTGGAAACTTGGTAACAACTTAAACAAACCAAATCTGCGTTAGAAAATTTGATTGAAAAGAGCATGTGTGAACAGGAAAAACGACCTGAATCAAATTCATAAACAACGGTCAAACATGGTTATTGCACAGCATAAACCATCTTTCAACAGAGATGATTTTGTCAGTTTCTGGTGTATCCACCCTTGGCAGCTACACACGCTCGAAGACGCGGCATGTGACCCAGTGATGCTGAAGAATGGCGATCAGTTCACCTCTCGTCTGGGGCCTCAGCTGATGCTGCTCCACTCTCCTGCCGAGCGCGTCCCAAAGGTGCTCAATGCAGTTCATGTCAGGTGACAGGGATGGCCAGGGCATCACCTCCACTCCATTCTGCTGCAGAAAGTGACGGGTCATCTGGGCACTGTGAGGTGTAGCATTATCATGCTGGAACACAAATCTGCGTCGTCCACCATGGTGATCCAGGAGTGGAAGCAGGACAGGCTGGAGAACGTGGATCACGTAAGGCTGTGCCCGTGATGTTGCCATCGATCACCACGAGCTGGGATCTAAAGTTGGCGTTGATGGCACCCCACACCATCACTGAAGGGCTGCCAAACTGGTCGAGCTGCGTAACACAAGGGTCATGATACTGTTCTCCTCCTTGTCTCTTGTAACTTCTGATTCTCCCATCAGCGTGGCTCATGCAAAAACGTGACTCGTCAGAAAAGTGACATTCCTCCATGCGCGTCTTCCCAGGAATGCACCCATTTGCTGCCCGATGGTGCCGGGCCTGCCTGTGTCTGTCAGTCTATACAGGGCCAACGTAGGGCCTGTGACACCTGATTCCTGCATGTGACAGGCGTCGTCTGATGGTGCGGCTGATGATGGGTCCCCTACGCTCCCCCAACGTTGCTCTACCAGTGGTAGCAGCAGTCAGGAATCGGTTCCTGAGATGGGAAAGGCAAATGGCTTGATCTTGTCTCTGAGTCGTCGAGGTGCACCTGGTCGAGGACGGTCAGAAACTGACCGAGTGGCTGCCAAGCGCTGTTGTAGGCGATAGATAGTGGTGTGGTGGGCGTTCATGGCTCTTGCCACCTGTCGGACAGATGAACCGGCCCTCAGCATCCCAACAGCGCGGCTTGGCTGGTTGTTGTCTAGCCGTGGCATTTTCTTGCAGTGTGATAAATCATTCTGGTTGCGGCATTTTATGGGGTTAAACTGTGTGTTTATCACGTGAACAGAAAGCGACGCAATATTCACTCTGAACTGAGTTGTCGCCCCAGTTTGGCTTTTTGCTTCTGGCGCTATTGTCTGTTTGCTGGCACGTGCTGCACGAAAAAAGTCACTGTGGAAAGGTGGTCACACTCCCACCAACTGAGGAATGGGTCATAAAAGGAGCAACAAATCAAACTTTTCCTGTGGAACTTGTGTGCATGATTTGCGGAATTTATGCCTCTCAGTATACAATACACGGAAGGACTGCGATCATCAGAGTACGGAACAGGGTACATGTTATTGTAAGAGTCAAACAGCATGAGGGTGTATGTGGAATGAAAATCGATGGACAAGGGGGTGGGGGGAGGGAGTGGGAGGGTATGAGAAGACCTGCTTTGCTTGCGAATTAGACGCCGAACCATACTGATTTAATAAACAGAGATAGTCAGATTTTCAACGTTATGAACTAGAAATGCAAAAAGCTGTTGGGAGGAGAGCAGGGTTGAACTATCTTCCGAGTGGATGAGAGATTTAATACGATAAACAGCTGACAGCGCCAGATTCCATCCAGTCTCATAACTGGGACTGAACACGCTAGACATTGTCAGCGAAAGGTTAAGAGACTTGACCTTATCATGAAGAGGCTGAACGTGAGGTCATATACCAAAACAGTCAAATAAAGAAAAATGAATGATATGAAGACTCTGACCACATGCACAAGCAGGTGCCGGCATTTAATATCTGCCTGACCATCCATACACCTGCAGCTGATGTATAAGGTTACAGTTTGGGATAGAGCCTGGGGATTCAAGCATTTAGGCCTACTTGAAATAGTCATATCCCATCTGTGCTTCCGAGCTGAGTCTTCGAGATTTTGTTTCTTTCCTATTCCAGACTGAACTTGTGACAATGGTATCAACTTCAGATGAAGAAGGGACATCACGATTCATAGCACAGCTTTTTTCTGGGTTTTTGTTTGTTTGTTTTGTTGTTTGTTTTGCATGAAAATCAGCCAATTCATTGCTACGTAAACTATCGTGCCCTGGAACCTATATCAAAGTGATATCAGTACCCCGCATTATTCACTGATGACTTAGAAATAAGATCTCACGTCTGATCGACTAGCTTTCGTTTGGCACTGTACAACCCTAAGCGCTGGTTTTGAATTCGATAATACATGTATTTTTTTTTTTATGTAAAACAAGTGTGTCAGGAATAAAAATCTATTTCTGTCAAAATGGTAAATGACTCTACGGTAAATGTAGAGCGTTCCGTTGTAATTGGAATTTCTTTTGATATTAAGTGCTGATATTACAAAGAAGTCCCAACATCGGAAGTATCTAAAACAGAACCATCCATGAAAAAGTGTAGACAGGAATCGTATTTACTATGTAACAGGTCCTTGGCATAGAATGATAATAACGGAGTACTATCGTTTTTAATTAAGATCTCCGTAAGAGTAAATGATATGAACCTGAAGTGCCAATCAAGAAGGAAGTATACAATTCGGGAGAGTGGCAGTGCCATCAAGAGACAGGTTACAGTTCTGAAACAATGAGGAAATGTAATCATCTCAGGACTTCGACACCGATTTTTGACGGATCTCTCTTGAAACTTAAGTACTCCCAACTAGTTCAGCTATGACTACCTCACTGTAAACAAAACGGGTGCAGATTAACCTGTGTTTATTTAAATGTAACGAGTAAATATTATTCTTAACACTGTTAAATGATTTGTTTTCTTTTTGGTTTCATTTTTGGAAAAATTAGTTTACATTTTTGCAGAGAGCAATATCATCTGCAAAAGGGGCCGATGTGGCACCGTTTGTATAAACCTGTTTAATACCATAAAATATCAGTGATAAAAGTGTTGGAGCGATCGCACGTCCTTGGGAATACCCATGTTAATGATCTTAGAACTTGATGATAATCCATGGAGACTGACTTCGACAGTTTTGTAGTCACTGCCATTTTTTTTTTTTTTTTAAGTTTTTCCAATATTGTTTATCGCGTTTCAACTTTAGTTTTCGTTGATTTGACTCTTCTTACACTATCATCGAGAGAAATATCAAGGGAATGGGTTTGATAGTCTCTTCAGTATGCACTTCAGGAATGGAGCAGCTGATGGTAATGCTGCTCAGGTTTGTCTTTGTTTTAATGCGTTTTGTTGATCAACAGAAGTACAACCGATCAGCCACTTCCCCGATGACAGTTGCGTGTGTTCAACAATGGGGCCGGTTGTACTGGTCCACAGCTTTCTGCTGAGAATTTCAATTCCAGTAAAATGTCGAAGAACCTTTTCACTATCTTCCAAAATAAATGGAAAATGAACGTAAGTTGATTTTTCAGATTCCGAGAGAGTTGGGCGCGTCGTTGATGTTGTCTGGCTGACACATGGCGATGTTGGTGAGGCCTTGGCTGTTGTTAGCGTCGATGGACACAGTGAGGAAGTGGAAGAAACCTCAACATGCCCTGATGTCTGGTTGTCACTGGATGTTTCATTAACTTTTTAATCTTTAGGTAAAGATTTTAAATCGATTGACCAGAAGTTGATTTTTTCTTCGCATGCTTTGAAATATCATTTTATGATAACACGCTATGTGATAAAATGATATAACAAAGCAAGGGTCCTGGACCAAGATAAGAATTGTATTACACCGTGTAATGAAGCAGTTCAGATAACGTCCTGACCCATTCAAGTACCCCTGTCGCACTGTCATAGAAGAAGACACTGGCATTCCTTGAATGAGCACTACATGTATCACACCATGTTGGTCCTGAGTGGATTGTATCCCTGTCTAAAGCTGTGTAATATCAGATGGCAAAGACAGATTCTAAACCCGGAGAATACCTGTATAACACTGTGTCATATAAACCAAGACAACAAAGATGTATCACGAAGTGGAATAGTACCTGCGCGTGAGAGTAAAACAATCCTTTCTTATAATCGAACTGAAAAACATACTTTTTAACATGTATGTGTATATTTTTTACATTGACCAGTGTGCTTGTATCAGCATGCTATATGTTTTCCAGATTTAATGGTTCTTAAACCATGAGCACAGAGAGAGTCAGAGAGGAGGGGGGGGGGGGGGGGGGGGGGGGGGGGGGAGAGAGAGAGAGAGAGAGAATGAATGAATGATAACTTATTCAAAAAGGCCATGGCCCTATCTTAAGGGGGTCAAACAAATGAACTGTGAATAACAATGTAAAATCAAAATCAAAATTATCAGTATAATACACGCTATATCTATGTAAAACGTACAAACATGTTCGCTTTGCTCGCTTTTATTGCGAAAAAGCTCTAATGCGTTGAAATGATTTTTACAGATATATTGCTAGTTTTCTTATTATATTTTCCTTCTTGTTGATAGTAGTACCCCACCGCCATTTTGTGCCTAATATGAGAAGATAAACGGTTTCTCGTTCTTCGATTTCATTGTCCTAGATGTTGTTTGTTTTTGCCTGAAGAAGACCCACGAGGTGGAAAGGGATGGTGTTTTGTCCTGTAATCTGTATCTGGCGGTATCTAACCCCCTATTCTTTCAAAGTTCGGCTTGATTTTCTGCCCTCGGTCACTTTCGTTTGGAAACAATCTTCCAGGAATGCTTTTGTTTCAGCCGCCCCTTGCCTTGACAGTGCCTGCCCCGCACGCTTCTCCTCCTCCCTCAAAGAAACGACTGCAACAGGTGCTGTCCGCACGTGCCACCATCCGTGCACAGTATCTTCGAGCTCTGGTGTCAGCGGCTCAAAATGTGACGCCCCACAAGCACATTTTTGTCACCGCTGCGTCCTCCAAGTCACTACAATGAAACGCAGGTCCAATCACTACAATGAAATGCAGGCGCTTCTGCACACTGTGTTCCGAGAGTAGTTTCCTCGAATGAGGGAAAAGGTTTACACTTTCGTGGTTTACGGTCTGGGTCACACGCCAGCCGGGAGAGAGCTGGACAGGTCGTTTGTGCGGTTCACGTCCTTATTGGAAAGACCAGTGTATGGATTGATTGACTTTGAAAGAGGCCGTGAACAATAAACAAGCAGAATAACTTGTGCTCTGTAACAAAACCCAAACTCAGAGTAACTTTTATTCAAGACTGGTGCAAACTTTTAAACTTAGAAAAAGTTTTGAAAATACAAAAAAATCTAATAGCTGGAAAAGAGAAAAAAAAACAAGCGCAGACCAACAATCTCCGTCATCATAGTAATGATTTGCCAAAATCTGAATTTAAGGGGATTTGTAAACGAAATAATATATAGAAAAATCCTCTCTCGAAGACAGAATTTTTTTTTTGTTTTTTTTTTACTCCTAGGTCTTTTGTCCGTTGGATCGGAAAAACGCGGCTGTTTGCTTCTGGCGTCAAATAGAGACACACCACAGTCCCATAATACTGTGGTGTTGTCACCATCAAGGGTTCAAAAAAGAATCCAACAGCACCCCAAAGCAGCCAGCGAAGGGTGGTAAATGAAACAAAACAAAAGTATGGGTAGGAAAAAAAAAGTTGCTGAAAAACTAAAGATATGCAAACCGTATGAAATGTAGGGGACAATCTTTTAGCCTACGCCTGAGGATCCACCCAAGGATGCAAGGGAGATCAAAAGACAAACACAAAGACGGACAGAAACAAATACAAATAACCTCGATTTAATTGCAATGAAATTGAAATGAAATGAGGAAGGGAACAGTAAACAATAAACAAGTAGGGTAACTCTTTGCTCCTATAACAAAAAACCTAACTCAGAGTAACTTTTATTCAAGACTGGCATAGCCTTTAAAGTTGAATAAAGTCAGACAAATACAAAGACGAACAATCTAATAGCGGTTCTGCTATAGAAGAAAGATCCCATAACAACAGCCGACCACATTAGGAGCAGCAACAGGTGAAAGCCAAAATCTCTTGCTCTCAATCACAAGGAATTTTAAGAGAACTGAACCAGTCGCGTATCCCGACATATACAATGGCGCTGATACACAACAGAGTCCTATGAAACACAACGACGAAGTTCAAAGAACCCCTGTAGAATTGTTAGGGCGAGGAATCAAGTAAACGAGTATTTATAACAAGTGTTTACATTACAAAACTCACTCTTGGTTTGTGTGTATATCAAGTTGCTTTGACGTAAACAGTGTTGTGCACACACACACACACACACTTAAAACAATGACAAATAACACACACACACACACACACACACACACACACACACACATACACACACACACACACACATACACACATATATATATATATATATATATATATATATATATATATATATATATATATATATATATATATATATATATATATATATATATATATATGTAACCACGCACAAGTGCAAGATATCACACACACACACACACACACACACACACACACACACACAT
>JADBJO010003960.1:67500-75000 GCA_016801955.1 Conus betulinus | reverse complement strand
ATCACATGACATGACTGTCTCAATGTGCCCTGTACAGTTTGGCCTGTCGCATCACTTGGATCTTGTTGTGTCAGGGTGGGTCAGAGTATGGGTGTTCCGACATCCCAGCAATTAAATCTTCTGAGGACAGTCTTGGCGAGGTCGACCATTTATTCACGCTACTACGAGCTCAAGTGTTGAAAGCCAATACATACACTCAGTACTGAACAAGAAATACGTTTTCTTGATTCAATAGTTCACGGTCGATCTGACGCACTACTGAAAAGATGTCATAATACACTCTGTACAAGAAGTCTTGTCAAATCCCGTGATTGCCAAAATCTACCCTGTACAGGTGGCAAAGCACATCACGTGACTCTCACGATCTGTTCTGTGTAGGCTGCCTCATCACGGGCCTGCCATAAGTCACTGTGCCCGGGTTGGCTTTGTCAATTATTACACGACTGACATATGCAAAGGTTACAGATCACACGCCTGGCAGACTGAGTGTCCCGGCTTTCTATGTTTTTGTACCTTTGTGTGGGTTTCACCATCGTTTGTTGCGTGTTTGATATGGACCTAGTAAACGTATTTTCATTGTGATTAAGATTTTCTGTGTTTTCGACCTTCATTTCGGCGTTATTTTTCTCTAGAACATTATACCAGTTCGCCGTTTACCTTACCGCCTAACTTTGCCGTGCACGTGCAAAAACGCAGCCTTCATCAGTTGTGCATAGGCTGGCCCATGTCAAGGTGCGAGCAGTTTTCTTCCCCCTTATGTATGTTCCTGCAGATGGGTTCGTGCCAAGATGCCAGCGGTGGTTTTGTTGTTTGTTGTTGTGTTGTTGTTGTTGTTGATTTTTTGCCTTTTTCTGTCCCATTTTCTGTACCACTTCAGTGACATTGCATCCACGCCACTTATTCCGGCCCCCTGTCCACAGCCACAGCCACAGCCCGGCTCAGCTTGCCGTAGCCCCGGCACAGGCAATCCACAGGAAGTTGTCAATATCAAGTCGTCAAAAAGAAACAACCCACTGGAGGAGACACTGCACTGCCGCCGAGTTACTTCTGTGTTCTTCAGTAGTGCCTGTTCTGATCCAACGGACGCAGGACACCACCTCGTAAGCCCGTGCTGACGATAATAACTGCTTAGACGCGGAGCCGGCGTGGGTGAGCTCTTCCCCCGGAGGGCGCCACCACGTCTATCCAACAACAGCCCCTATGAATTCGCCGATGGCGGTGACCCCGACACAATCAAACCACGTCCATAGACGTAAAGAGGACATCCAAACTGAGGTCACCATGAGAGCAGGACATGAAGGGCCACAGAATTTGAGAAAAGCTGATTGATGAGAGTGCGGACAATGAAGATGACGCCACGGATTTCCATTCCGGTCTCAGACTACATGACAGGGCAGTACTGTATGCTTACTTTCATAATATAACCTGATATCAACCAGGCCCGAGAGATACAGACACCTGCAGTGTTGGTCAGGAAATTGAGCAACGCTCTCACAGGCGCATCCATTTAGTGGATGAAATGCAACTGTCTGGTACCAGTCTTCCCAACTGAGCCCGTAGCATACTCAACTCTGGGCAGGAGCCGGTCGGGGCAGAGACATCTCACATGGCTCTGATGGGAATCGAACCTACGACCTCCCAGCCGGATGTTCGCGACGCCATTGCTAGCTGTGTTCTTCTTCCCCTTATGCATTTGTACACGGGTGAGTTCTTGTCAAGATGCGAGCAGTGTCATTCCCCCGTATGTACACTTACACAGGTGGGTTCATGTCAAGATTTGAGCATTATTATTCCCCGTTATGTATATTCACACAGGTGGATTCCTGTCAAGGTGCTAGCAGTGTTATTCGCCCTTATGTATATTTCCACAAGTGGAATCATATCAAGGTGGAAGCAATGTTTCCCTTTTCTTATTCATATTCCCACAGGTGGCCTTGTGTCAAGGTTTGAGCAGTGTTATTCCCCCTTATGTATATTTCCACAAGTGGAATCATATCAAGGTGGAAGCAATGTTCCATTTTCTTATTCATATTCCCACAGGTGGCTTCGTGTCAAGGCTTGAGCAGTGTTATTCCCCCTTATGTATATTCCCACAGCTGGGTTCGTGTCAAGGTTTTGAGCAGTGTTATTCCCCCTTATGTATATTCCCACAGCTGGGTTCGTGTCAAGGTTTGAGCAGTGTTATTCCCCCTTATGTGTATTCCCACAGGTGGGTTCGTGTCAAGGTTTGAGCATTGTTATTCCCCATTATGTATAAACCCACAGGTGGCTTTGTGTCAAGGTTTGAGCAGTGTTATTCCCCCTTATGTATAAACCCACAGGTGGCTTCGTGTCAAGGTTTGAGCAGTGTTATTTCCCCTTATGTGTTTTCTACACAGGTGGGTTCATATCATGGTGCGAGCAATGTTCTTCCCTTGTGAGTATATTCCCCGAAGGTGGTTTCATGTCAAGGTACGAATAATGTTCTTCCCCCTTATGTACATTCCCACTGTGTGCTGTTTCTTTCTGCTGCACCTTTACCTTTGACTCCTGGCTGTTCAGATTGTGTGATCATTACCTCAGCATACTTTTGGTTTCTGGTGCCTTTTCTGCATTTTCCCTGGAGATTTTTTTTAATCACAAATAAACTGGTTCAGAGTTCCAATGTTTTATGCCCTCCATTTGAGCCGCGTATCTGTGCGATAATCCTGAGTATTATTTTTGGTGATGTGAGCCTTCATTTTGATGAATCTCACGGCCTGAAGATAGCAAAAAATGACAGGCATTTTACACGTATCTCACATTTCTCTCAGTCAGTCAGTGTCTCCGCCCACCTAAAACTGTGGTCATGTTATTTACTTGCTTATGTTTTGACCTTATGAAAAATCACCTCTGTGTCATGGAAGCTTCGCTCTGTCTGTTTCTGCATTGTGTTTACTCTCTTTATTGACAGTCCCACACCGGGACAGCGCTACATGTGAACAATGCTATTTTTTATAGCCAAGCCTACTGACAGAAGCCCTGTCAAAGCTGTCATTTTGTCAAGGTGAATTTCACACACACACACACACACACACACACACACACACACACACACTCACGCACGCACACACGCACGCACGCACGTACGCACGCATGCACGCGCTCGCACGCACGCACACACACACACACACACGTGCGCGCGCGCGCGCACGCACGCACGCACGCACGCATGCACACAAGCACGCACGCACGCATGCACGCACGCACGCACGCATGCACACACACACACACACACACACACACACACACACACACACACACACACACACACACACACACACGTCAATGAAACAGATTTTTTTAAGGCGCAAAGACTGCTGTTGAAAACTGGCCCGTTTCGCTAATTTTGTGTGTTACATAAACTTTACTTTGCGTGCTGGTGTAGGCAGATAGCCCCACACCTCCTGTCATCTGTCAAGAGTTTCAAAACTGGCTTCACGTGGACAGCGAGAGGTGTTCACACAGCAGGACATTCACTGTGGGTCGCCTGATCTCTTTCCCCAAAGTGGAGTGGTGCTGGACTCTATCGTATGTGTGTACGACAGTGGACCAACATGCTCCGGTCACTCGTTGTTACAGACACAAGGTCGCATGGTCTGCCCCGTGTTACTCTTGTCTTAGGGCAGAGCTTGAAGAAGCAAAGAAAGAAAAACATCATGCTGGAAGACAGGGAGAGAACTGGTCAGACCCTGTTTTGAAGGAAATGGTTGCGAAAATGTAAGCGAGACATGTCGCTGAAAAAGCTAGAAAGTGAAATAGGAAGAAAGGAAGAAAGAAAGAAAAAGAAGAAAGGAAAGAAAGGAAAAGGAAGGAAGGAAGAAGGAAGGAAGGAAGGAAGAAGAAGGAAAATAAAAAAAAGAAAGAACGAAGGAAAGTAAAAGAGAAAGAAGCAAAACTGAAAAAAAACAAAAAGTAAATAAAAAAAAAAAAAAACACGCATGACAGTGCTCACGTTACAAAGAGTAGTATGTCGGGCATTGCTTGGTGTGTGTGGTTCACCGATGGGCAAAATCAGGTCAAAACCACTCCTTTGCGTTCTTGCCTCTCAGACACGTACCAAAGGTTTTTACCAATCATCTCACGTCTAAGATCACTGACATTCGTTCAGAACTTGATCACTGCATTTTAAGCATCTTCCGTTTGGTGGAACCTCGTTTCTCTAATAACACAATCGTTTCTTGATAATAAGAATAATAACATAATAGTAATAACATAGCATTTATTAAGCGCCTTGCCAAATGTTCTAGGGGCTGACAAGTCACACTCTCGTGTACACAACGGGCTGCCTTCCTGGGTAACGCCGACCGAAGAGCTGCCTGCCGGCGCTTCATTCAGTCGTTTCCCGTATCATCCAGTCAATATCATTCACGCAATTTCCTTTGCTTCCTTCATTCTTTCAATTTCTCACGCAGGGTGCATGTTATATGTAACGTGTCACTCATACCAACGACCAAACTGGCCTTCTCTTCCGAAAGTTGGTGATAGGATTTTACATGTGTGCAAGATGTTACATGGTTTATAGTCTCATTCGAAAGACTGTTTACGAAATGGAGTCAAACCAATGTTAACTCCCCAGTACCGAAACGGCCCGGCGGAGATTCGAACCCGCAACCCCTGGATCACCAAGATTACGAGTCCGGCACTCTACCATCTTTGCTATTCCGGCCCGTATTTCCGGTGTTTCATTCTGTCTCACAGCATGATTTTTTAGTAAAGGCAAAATCTACCAGCTGCCCTCTTGACTCCATCGAATGTTATTAATCGACCGCCTTGATTCGCTACTCCTCACCTTTACCTGTGATGTTAATGAAAGTTTCTTGTCTACCCAGTTCCCATCATATTTTGCCGCTGTGGTCAAACCCTTCTTGAAAAGTTATCTCTCAACCAAAACAAGTTAAGAACTGAAGACCAATGTCAAATATGTCTCTCCTGTCTAAAATGAAAGAAGATTGTCCTTAATTAGCTTTTACGATTAATTAAGCGCAGTCTCAATTGTCTTTCCTGTCTAAAAGGATTAAGCAGAGTGTCCTAAATGAGCTTTTTCGATTAAGTGCAGTCAAATATGTGTTTCCTGTCTGAAATTATTAAGAAGATTGTCCTCAATTAGTTTTTTCGATAAATTAAGCGCACCCTTATTGCTTTGTCCTGACTACTGTGCCTACCGACTCTCGCACAGTCCCAAATCGGCATTATTTTAGGTCACCAACATATTCTGTTTGCTCTTGATTGGAGTTGTGGTGGCTGGGGTTTGAAGTGGAAATGTCCTTCATTAATTGTTGGTCATGAAGTGGTACTAGCCACTTACATTTTGACATTTTGAATCCAGTATAGTGCTGTGCTTGCATGATCTCTCGTATGCATGGTTCGTTCCCCCCCCCCCCCCCCCCCCCCCCCCCCCCCCCCCTGTTTTTCAGGATAGAATTCTCTTCGTAAGATGTTTCGTGTGGGTGGTATGAATAAATTGCTTTAAAACAAAGTTCGAAATGAAATTTTTTGAGTAAGAGTTATTATTGTTAAAGTCTGGTGCATGATAGAGAGACAGACAGACAGACAAACTTTATTCAATCAAGGTTGGAAATTTTAGGCATTGCCTATTCCGTTCGTCTGCAATTCTGAAAACAAGCAGACAGTTATGGTCACATTTTGACTCTTGATTGTCACGTATCACGTATCCCTTCCTTTTTTTTTTTTTTTTTTTTTTTTCTTCAAAGTAGCCAGAACTTGATTGCCATCAGAGAAAATCTACGAACGAAGTGAGAAACTTTCAGCTGTGTTCCCCTGCGGGTCTCAGGGGAAACTACTCTTCTTTGTTCGTTGCAAAGTGAGGCGACTGCAGGCAGAGATGTAAATAGATCTTTTTACAGAGCGAAATACTGTATCCGCCAAACATGAACAATCAAATCAGAAGACAACACACGACGTGTTTCAGCCTCTTAGGTCTTCTTCAGGCAAGAGAAACAACACGCAAAGACAACGAAAATGATGAACGAGCAATCACTTATCACGTTGAATTCGGCGCAAGATGGGCATTGAGGGACACACACACACACACACACACACACACACACACACACACACACACTAAATTTGGATTTGGCTATGTATGGGTGACGCAAGATGTTGGAAATCCAAGCTACTTTCTTAAAGTATTCAAAGAAAGATTAGAGGAAAATTTCCGTCAGTGCTGGCATGAATCAGTTGTAACAGAAGGAGACTACATCTTATACCAACCAGAAATCTTAAGAGCCACCTACATAAGCCAGTTAGAAAATCACGAACACCGTCGTGTTCTTTGTCTGGTTAAATCAAATCGACTCCCACTAAATGGAATCCCACGTTATAGCAATTGTTTGTCAAATCCAATTTGCAAAGTCTGTGATTTGAACAGTGTTGAAGACCTTGTTCATTTTTTGCTTGTGTGCCCAAGGTATGCTGCACCCCGTAAACGACATATCCCTCTGTATTACTACCGCCTCCCATCAACTCTAAAAGTACAATTGTTATTCACAAATCTCAGTTGAAAATTAGCCTATAGAGTTGCGACCTATATTTGTGGAGCTGTGAAACTGAGATGCCAAACTACATCTTGATTGAAATGTTTTGCTACTCACCATGTATACAATTTGGAATAACCATTTCTCCTGTCTGTATAGGCCAGTTGGCCAGAAAAGACTGATTAAAATTATTGTTATTGTTACACACACACACACACACACACACACACACACACACACACACACACACATTAATTAAACGCCCATCTTGCGCCGAATTCAATGAGATAATTGAGTAGTAGTGCTATCGCCTCCTGTCGATAGCGAGAAGCAACGCTGTCGGAACGAAGCCATATCAACTATGACATACTGCTAAACAGCGCTGTTGACACACATCGCTACTGAGACTTGGTGCTATTGACACACACAGCGCTGTTGAGAAGGAAGCCAGAAAATCAAAAACAGTAGTGCCGTCAATGTTTAGACTTATCTAACCTTGTGACATCGGCACGTGGAACTGTTCACAGATGGCGCTATCTGGAAGTGACCTGCTGGGGCCCGGCAAAATTCGCGGAAAACCTGATGAGGAAATGGAGTTTTCCTTTCGATGTCCGTCCCACCAAAGATGGTCCCAAGAGGAAATAATTCTTCATGGTTTTATAACTGCTTTATACTTGCTGTGGCTGTGTGAATTAAAATCAATGTCAAATAGTGGTTGTATTTGCAAGTAATGTTATTGTTCCTTTTGTGCTATGGAAAATATTACTTTTTTTAACCTAAAGTTTTGTACAACTGCAGGATTATGTGAAGATAATTTATGTCATTTGTGATGCAACCCCAAAGCGGAAATTGTCGTTACGGGCCGGGAAATGTGTTGTTGGACGAAGGGAAGTAATTCAGTCTGATGGACCGCAAGTCTATTGCGAGTTGTTGGACAAAGGGAATTAATTCAGTCTGATGGACTGCAGGCCTCCTGCGTGTTGCT
>JADBJO010003960.1:55000-57500 GCA_016801955.1 Conus betulinus | reverse complement strand
CGTCAGCAGGCAGCTCTTCAGTCGGCACTACCCATGTAGGCAGCCCGATGCGTACACGAGAGTGTGGATTGTCAGGGCCCTAGAACCTTTGGCAAGTGCTATGTTATCACTATCATTCTGATTATCATTATTACTATCATCATTGTCATCATCATCATCATCATTATTATCATTATCATTGTTGTGTTGTTGTTGTTGTTGTTGTTATGTTATTGTTGTTATATCATATCATCATCATTATTATTGTTATTATCATTGTCATGAAAGATGAAAAAAGCAGCTGAATATTGCCACACTAATCCAAACAAACTAAAGGGGAAAGGATTGTACTGTCAAAAGACATGGGGGGAAATCGCAAAGCAAACACTACTCATTTTGACCTCTTTGATCTTCTTCCGGCGAGGCAAACAAGATTCAAGAGGAAACGAGAGGCACAGACAGTCATGTACCGGGCACAAAAAACGGATGTATTCACTTTGAAACTAAGCCAAAGAAAATTAAAAAGGACGTGTACAAGGACAAAGAACATACAAAGACTTCTGTGATCCTGTAATCTAAAGGGCCTGAGTATGGAACCCTTTTTTTTTCAAAAATCCCTTTTTTACACTGTATTTTTCATTCGCAAACAGCAGCCGAACGTTGTCGAAACGAAATCGAAAGAAAGGGACATAATCGTGTCATCCTGTCATCTATAGGGCTTGCGTATGGAACCCATTTTCAGTTGCGTTTCTTTACTGCATTTTCTATTTGCAATCAGCAGCTGAGCAGTGCCAAAAGTGACCTAAACAACATCAAAAGGGACACACACAGGGAAGCAGACAACAAGACTCACGTTTGTACATTCCACAGACACTTACTCCTTTTTCTGGCAGTATTCCTCCTCTCCCCGAGCCAGTGCCAGCATTCCCAGGATGGCGAAGAGAAGGGGGAGTAGTAGACACGATTCCTTATTCATCCTGCAGCAGCTGTGTGTGTGTGGCCTGAACGAAGGATCATTCCGTTTTTGTGTAAACTGATGGTGTGATATCGTCTATTATGTTGTTTATAATCCCTTTCAATTGACTCATAGACATGGTTTCTGGTGTTTTCATGTCAAACTGTCTGTGCGTCTGCTTTCACATTGACATGTGTGTGTGTGTGTGTGTGTGTGTGTGTGTGTGTGTGTGTGTGTGTGTGTGTGTGTGTGTGTGTGTGTGTGTGTGCGCGCGCGCGCGCGCACGTGCCCTGTGGGGTACGTACGAGATAGCAATACAAACAAACTTGACATATTTGTTACGAATAACCCAATGTTTAACACTTTTGCCAGAAAGTGACGAGGGTGCGGAGGCAGCAATACAAACAGACTTGATATATTGATTACGAATAGCTCAATGTGAAACATTCATCAGAGAGTAAAGAAACTAAAATATGACCAAACATCAAGTTTTTAATGTTCATATCCCAATAGGTGTTACATAGAATTATAAACCTTGAATTTTTGTATGCGCGTACGTCGAAGTTTACGTGTGTGTACGTGTGTATTTGCTTGGATGGGAGTGTGTGTGTCTCTTGATCAGTGTCGAACAGAGTCCATGGCTTTCTGTGTTGAGTACGAATATTCGCCATCATTTTTCTTTAATGGTCTTTTGTTTTAACACTCTTTTACCTTCAGTGCTTTGGGCGAATTTCGTAAGTTTTTTGCATGAACAGGTTTTTGGGGGTTTTGTTTTTGTTTTTCTTTTTGTTTTGTTTTTTTTTTTTCGTGACTTATCTCTGACTGCTAGTCAGTGCACTCTTCACTCGGTATTCGTAAATTGAAAGTCAAAATCAACATTGACTGAACACGTTAATCATGAAATGAAAACAACGATTCTGAGGTGATAACATTTACATTGCATCTAGTAATTGTTCGTAGATTTGATGCTGTTGATACGTCAGATCTATAGTAAGAGAAAAGTAAAAGCTGTCAATGACTCGTCAGTAGTGTTAACACCTAATCATGACACTTATTTCTACCTTGGGGTGTTTTTCGTTTTTCATTCATCATATACAGTTGCTGCCACTGCCCGTGCTTCCAAGTCTGCCAAACAATACTAAAGGTGTCAAGTCACTGGCACGTGAGCGATGGATATCTGTTTTTCATAAATCGCAAATACTTGCTTTCGTTGTCAACACTTTTGACCACCAGAACGCCGAAAATCAAGAAGAAAAGACAAAATTCTTCAGCAACGACAAGATTTATCAGAGCGTGAACTAAAAACAGACCTAATGATGGTGTCCTTTTCTAGAAGAAGGTCGTCTGTATTTCCGCTTTTTTTTTTTTTTTTTCTTTTTTTTTTCCCTCAAGCTTATCAGGTCAACGAAAACGAAAAATTTGTGTGAACTTACCAAACAATTCAGGCAGGAATAGACACACTGAGGATCGCAGCCGTGCAATCAATGCCCGTTCGTGAGACTGAAGAGCGTTTGATCAACATGACGTCGCACGCTCACTCGCACGCAGGAAAAGCTGACACGTGGA
>JADBJO010003960.1:45000-50000 GCA_016801955.1 Conus betulinus | reverse complement strand
TGCCTCTTTTTTTCGTGTCATGTTAATGTACGTGTCGACTGACACAATTAGCCAAATGATGTGAAGATTTTCGTGATTGGTGTTAGATTTATGCGGCGTATACCTCTTGGATTTGAATCAGCTGTTCAACACAGGAAGACTCACGGAAGCGTGTAATGGGAGAGAAAACTGTATTCACCTCCGTAGGCGTCGAAATTATTAGCGATTCTTTCCCCTGGATCAGACTCGGCGTCAGCGTGCGCGCGTTGTGTGTGTGTGTGTGTGTGTGCGCGCGCGTGTGCGCGCGCGCGCGCGCGCGTGCGAGTGTGTGTGTGTGTGTGTGTGTGTCAGTGTCATTTCCATGCCTGAGTGCGTGCCTCTATACGTGTGTAGTAGTAGCAGTAGTACTTCAGTTTTCCGTCTGTTTACATATGTGACATTAGACGCAGAGAGAGGGAGAGAGAGAGAGAGAGAGAGAGAGAGAGAGAGAGAGAGAGAGAGAGAGAGAGAGAGAACGGGAGAGAGAGAGAGAGATGTCTGTGACTCTGTGTGTGTGTGTGTGTGTGTGTGTGTGTGTGTGTGTGTTACAGTGCTCATATTTGGAATTTCTTTTGTAGCAGGCCTAGTATTTCTTTCACGGTGATAAAACTTTTTTATGCATTTGCAGTATCTATGCTTGGTGTTCCTTCTATGCTTGGTTTTATCTCCCTCTCCCTTTTGTTTTCCTTTTCTCTTTCTTTTCTTTCTTTTTTTTTTTTTTTTTTTTTTTTTTTTTTTTTAAAAAGAACCCTGCCTCTTTTTATTCGCGTCATGTTGATGTACGTGTCATGTTAATGTACGTGTCATGTTAATGTACGTGTCGACTGATTCAATTAGCCAAATGATGTGAAGATTTTCGTGATTGGTGTTAGATTTATGCGGCGTATACCTCTTGGATTTGAATCAGCTGTTCAACACAGGAAGACTCACCGAAGCGTGTAATGGGAGAAAAACTGTATTCCACCTCCGTAGGCATCGAAATTAATAGCGATTCTTTCCCTGGATCAGGCTCGGCGTCAGCGTGCGCGCGTTGTGTGTGTGTGTGTGTGTGTGTGTGTGTGTGTGTGTGTGTGTGCGTCATGTCCATGCCTGAGTGCGTGCCCTCTATACGTGTGTAGTAGTAGCAGTAGTACTTCAGTTTTCCGTCTGTTCACATATGTGACATTAGACGCAGAGAGAGAGAGAGAGAGATGTCTCTGACTCTGTGTGTGTGTGTGTGTGTGTGTGTGTGTGTGTGTGTGTGTGTGTGTTTTTACAGCGCTCATAGTTTGAATTTCTTTTGTAGTAGGGGCCTAGTATTTTCTTTCACGGTGATCAAACTTTTATGTATTCGCAGTATCTGTGCTTCGTGTTCTTTCTGCATTTACCAGTGTCTGTTATTTCTCTCTTAAAATGCCCATGTTTTGAGTTTCTCTCTTGTAGTGTGCCCATGTTTTGAGTTTCTCTTGGAGTGCCCATGTTTTTGAGTTTCTCTTGTAGTGCCCATGTTTTGAGTTTCTCTTGGAGTGCCCATGTTTTGAGTTTTTCTTGCAGTGCCCATGTTTGATATTTCTTTTAAAATATTTGGTGTTCCCCCATACCCCCCCCCCCCACCCCCCCCCCCCCCTCTCTCTCTCTCTCTCTCTCTCTCTCCTCTCTCTCTCTCTCTCCTCTCTCAGTCTCTCTCTTCTCCCATGTTTTGCATTTCTTTTGTAATGCCCTATTTTTTTTAAGTACCCATGTTTAGCGTTTCTCGTGCAGTGTCCAATCAGGAGTTTCTCTCGCAGTGCCCACATCTGCTGTTTCTCTCGCAGTGCCCACATCTGCTGTTTCTCTCGCAGTGCCCGCATCTGCTGTTTTCTCTCGCAGCGCTTACATCTGCTGTTTCTCTCGCAGTGCCCACATCTGCTGTTTCTCTCGCAGTGTCCACATCTGCTGTTTCTCTCACAGTGTCTGGGTTGGACGTTTCTTTGCAGTCCTCGTGTTTTGCTTCTCTTGTAATGTCCAAGTTTCAGGACTTTGTCTAGCAGTGAACATTCTTGGCGAGTCTGTCACAACGCCCATGTTCCAGGTCTTTCTCTTGCAGTGTCCATGTTTCAGGCCTTTCTCTTGTAGTGTTCATGTTTCAGGTCTTTCTCTTGTAGTGTCCATGTTTCAGGTCTTTCTCTTGTAGTGTTCATGTTTCAGGTCTTTCTCTTGTAGTGTTCATGTTCCAGGTCTTTCTCTTTGCAGTGTCCATGTTTCAGGTCTTTCTCTTGTAGTGTTCATGTTCCAGGTCTTTCTCTTGCAGTGTCCATGTTTCAGGTCTTTCTCTCTTGTAGTGTTCATGTTTCAGGTCTTTGTCATGCAGTGGACATACTTGGTGGCCCTGTTTTACAGTGTCCATGTTTAGTATTTCTCTTGGAGTGTCCATGTTTTCACAGTTCTCTCGTCGTTCCCATGGCTGGTATTTTCTCTTGCCCCCCCCCCCCCCCCCCCCCCCCCCCCTCCCCAAGGCGATTGCCGTGACCTGTTTTGGTACAACGCTGTATCCCATCCATCTGGAAGTTCTGTGCTACTAAATTCCTCTTTTCTATCACTCTCCTCTTACTCTGTCATTTTTTTCTCTTTTTTTTTCAATTGTTGTTTGCTTTTTGCATTTTTTATGGTTCATTCTCCCTGTTTTGCAAACTCTTTTTTTGTCGTAGGTCATAACATGTCAGAGAGAGAGAGAGAGAGAGAGGAGAAAGAGAGAGAGGAGAGAGAGAGAGAGAGAGACAGAGACAGAGACAGAGAGAGAGAGAGAGAGAGAGAGAGAGAGAGAGAGAGAGAGAGAGCAAAGTAACAGAAAGGTACAACGTCTTTGGAAATATCGGCTTAGAAGGGAAATTTCTCGAATACATCATACCCCTCTCAAATGTGTTGCGAAAGACGACAAATTCTGTTTTGCAACCATTTCGGGAACGTGACCTGTCAATATAGATGCCGTCTGCCAAAACTGACGCCAGCGACAAATTTAGATTAAACGGCACTCACCCACACTCGCACGCACTCACGTGTCAGTGTCTGCACTCACTTGTCTGTGCTGGTGTGGTTTGGTTGGCGAGTGGGGAAGGAGGGGGTTGTAATGTCAAGGCCGTAGTGGTTTGAGCATTGAACGTCACGGCTGAATGTGTGTGAATGGCTTCAGGAATGAATAATGGATGAATACAGCGAGACGTTCCCGCGCGTGGAGTCCGATACCTGAAACTGAACTTTTATAATCAACAGTTGATGTGTAGAAAAACGAATTTTGGACAGGGGGAATGTCAGCAGGAGGAATATTGGACAGGGGAATATTGGACAGGGGGATATTGGACAGGGGGGATATTGGACAGGGGGGGGGGGGGGGTGGGGGGGGGGGGGGGGGGGGGGGGTAGCGGGGGGGGGGGGGGGGGGGGGGGCGGATATTGTACAATGGGAATATTGGACAGGAGAAATGTTAAGCGGAGAGAATATTGAACAGGTGGAATGTTAAGCAGGGGAATGCTGAACAGGGGGAATACTGAGTTGGGGGAAGTAGCGAACAGCGACAAGTCAGGGGAGTATTGAGCGGAGGGAGTACTGAACAAAGGGAAAATTGAGCTTGGGGAGTGCAATACTTTATCAAGCAGGGAGAGAATAGATACACTCCCCCGCACGACGACACCTTAGGATAGGCAGCAAACATGTTTTTACGCTGGCAGTCACCGGACTGGAACGGGTCAGGAGCCAGTCTGGGCTGCAGTGGGGAGCGCTATGGAAGGTGGAGAAGAAAGCAACAGGCAGTGCAAGCATAGCACCTGTTTCCTATCGCAGAATGACAGATTTGCTCGTAGATCCTTGGAAATATGTCTTCAATATAGTTTTACCTGTGTGCCTGTTACCCCCCCCCCCCCCCCACCTTCCGCCTCCCCTTCTCCCCTATTTATGGTTAGCCATCGCATGTGTGCAAATGACGTGTGCAAGCGCTTTGAATTGCATTTTTTTTCACATGAGAAACCACTTTAAAATTATAGAGATAGTAGTAGTAGTAGTAGGCCTAGTAGTAGTAGTAGTAGTAGTAGTAGTAGTAATGGTAGTAACATTGATCATCAGCAGCAGTAGTAGTGGTAGTAGTAACAGCAGCTGCAGCATTCGATACAAACACAATAGATATGGTGTCGATGTCTTTCTGGGCTTGCAGTAGATGAATCATCGATTTACATATTGCCATTTCTTTACTTACTCCTTTTTTTCTTTTTTTTTTTTTTTTTTTCCTTTGCACTGTAACGAAGAACATGCACAGAGAGGTCACCGCTCCGCGCGCCATCATTCCGCTCTCACCTGTTCACGCGCGAACGATTCAGACCCGAGAGACGTCACGTGACAACAACTGTGGCAGACGACAGCAACACAAAGACCTATGACTATGAGGCGGTGGAGAGGTCGCGATAGTCTGAACAACAGCACACTGACTCCGTCCTCTCGTGTCACTCGCTGGCTACCTGTGCTGCAGGTTGGCGCTAGCATTTCTTACACACGCACGAAGAAGCTGACAGCGTAGCATAACTTCACGGGGAGTATCTTCACGCTCGCTACTGGTACAGGTTGGTGAACGGCAGGCCATTCGAATTCTGTACGAAGCTCCAGTGTTTGTTGAAAGGTGTTCAGTTTATACGAGCCATGAACCGTTGTGCTTTTTGTTGTAATGATCGTTATGCAAGGCGGGTAAGGTACGAAATTCTATTTTGGGAACGCCTGAGAGAGACAGCGGACAGGCTGTATACAGCACACATTCCTGTGTGATGTTGTTGTGCTGCTCTGCGCTTGGTGTAACTGCGCCACGCCTTCTCGTGCGCCTCAATGCTAACATTAATAATAAAATCATAAATAATGACGATGATGTGAGGACTTTAGAGCACTGTTCTCTCCATTCAGTGGGCAGACGCGCAGTGCTGCACAATGTCTTTCAAACAAGTAGGTACGTAAAGGTGATATAACAAAACCATGGGATTACTGCAGTA
>JADBJO010003960.1:20000-40000 GCA_016801955.1 Conus betulinus | reverse complement strand
CTTACATGTAAAGGACCAGAGTTGAGTGCTTTTCTGAAACTTTTTTGACGGTCAAAGAATGTAAATGGACTTATGAATTCATATTTTATGTCCCATTCTACTTGTGGTTCTATGTGCCATTTGTTGTCAGTTTTTCGAACTATTTTATTTTTATACTGACCTACACTGTCTGCTTCTACATTACGCAGTTGTTCTAGTCTAGGAAACCTTTTGTTGTCGCGCTAACCTCTTTGCGTTTATAATAACCATCTTTGGTGTACTCAAAACCATACAAAGTGTTTATTTCACCGTTCTGTTCAAAGTCCTCAGTGTCGGCAAGGTCTTTTAATTCTAACGTTATACACCTCACTGGCGCTAATGTAACCCCCGTTTCTTCTGGTCCACGCGACATTATTTTTTATTACAAATCATTATTTTATTTCTAAGACAATATGTAGGTTATCACATTTTACGACTTTTCCTGTTTTATCTGTGATTTTTATATTAAATGATTCAACCCTCCCACAAGCTAATTTTTTAAACTGTAAATTAGGGGAATTGTATAATTTCATAATCGCAATATGCAGCTTTTCCTGATGGAAGAGCTTAAAAAACAGTTGAGGGCATTCCATCATATAAGTTTTCATCAGTACTCAGCTCATCTAAATGAATATATAGTAATGAATGTAATGCGAGATCGAGCGGATTTTCTCCCTCATAAGTAGTTTTGTTTTGTGTAACTTTAAATATATAAAAGTTTTGATGGGCAGTTGCAAAGCCTAACATTTTAGCTAGCTCCACATCAAAAAAGTAACCTACTTCTTCTTCTTCAGGTTTAAATGTCAACATTGCTTTCAGATTTGCATTGTTAAGTTTGAGAGTAATGTCGAATTCACTCATTACTTCTTTTAGTGAGCAAAACCCGTAATAACCATCAGGTATAGTTAACCGGCTAACTGCGCCTCTTCCATTGTCAAATTTTTGAACCTTATTATTATTCTTGGATTCACTTATATTAAACCATACGACTTTGTAAAACATTTCATGGAGTGCAACCCTTTTGGTTCCGCATTCGTTATCAATAGCATACTTTAAAAATGAAGGACTGTCTTGAGTTGTTATTGTTACAAACATTTTTAAAACAATATAAAAATGAATCCATTTAAATATACTGATGCAAAATATTCTGTTGGTCCGCACTACAATCTTAAAAATATAACAACTGATACTCTTGACATTTCTGTGACTCAGTCTGACGCCTTTCAAGTAAAGGTTAGTACTCCATTGAACAAATATCTAACCCTCCTATTAAAAACGACCACATCCCGAAAGTATGGTTCAGTCATCCGATGCAGTTTTATCAGAACCAGTTAAACTTTGCTGTGTTTTGTGCATCAACTGGGTGTGGAGTGTCGTATGCTGATCATTTAAATCATCCTGATCCTTTGGGAGGTCAGTGTATAGATTTCATTTCTATTACACCTTTAGACGTATTTTACTGAACTGCAAGCGCCATTACCAAATGACAAACCATTTAATCCATTCAGCAACAGAATAGATATGAAGGCTTTTGAAAGGATCTGTAACGAATTCAATGTTAATGTTAGGACAGACTTTAGACAAAAGTTGGATCTTAATCATGGTTTAGGCACTCTTTATTATTGGGGCGTGCACAGAAAGTATAAATATGACTGGAATCCTGCTTACACATCTTTCTCTTCAGGTACAGCTGTTCGCCTCGGGTCCATAGAGCAAGAACATAAAACAGCGTGGACAACATTTATTTTGGACACATCTAAGGGTCTAACCAGAGCAGGAGTAGAACGAATAAACGACTCTATTCGTACTTATGTTTGGTGTTGTTAGGTTCGCAAGCACAAACGAAATCTAACATATGATCCTTCTACTGGCTTTGACGCACAAAAACAGTACTTAGCAAATTTAGAGGACGCCATTAATTCTGCAGTTGATTTACCTTCAAGTATTAAAAGGTACCAAAATGTTTTACAATACGCAAGATCGAAAGTAGACTTTGCTGTTGGCACTGGTCTATACATGCTGCCTTTCTGACCTCAAGCTTCAGATAGAACAATAATATAAACTATAATAATGAAATTCTTGTGGCAGGTGATGAACAAAAGATCGGGAAAAAAACGACATAAATTCTAAGCCAGCAATAACAATAAGTCATCCACAACCCAAAGATCACAAAGTTCACGAAGATCACGAAGTCCACGAAGTCCACGAAGTCCACGAAGTCCACGAAGTCCAAAATCGAAAAAAATAATGATCATGAATATGAAAAGACAGCACACTGTTTTTGGATTAACTGGGCTTAGGATTACTAGTCTTTATTTTACTAAAAAGTAACCCAACTATTAAGACAACTAATGTCCCATAAGTGCTCAGCCATAAAGCCAACTACTTTGCTTGCAGTAGACAAAAGCCAGCTAACGATACTCCCTAATATGCCCTGGTAAAGAGTCTATGGCCTTACCAGCTAATTTTTTTAATAAACCTGCAAGATGATCGAGTTGTTTTTTTACCCATGATTTGTCAGGTGGTGATGGAGGGGGATGAACTGACCCTTGCCCACCACCACCACCTGTAATAGCCAACACCAGTGTACTTATTGCAAATCCTAAGGCTGTTATAACGCTTGCTAATGTGACTCCTTGCTCTCTAAACAATGTTCGTATTCGTTCTGCTAGCGTCGTGTTTTCATATAAAATTCTTTGGATAGTTTCTCTATTTCTGTTTACTTGTGTTCGTAATTGTTCACGGTTAGTAGACAACACTTCTAGTCTTGATGATCTCTCTAGTTCAAGATCTTTTAGTCTTTGTGTTATTCTTTCTTTAATATTATGTCCTAAGTTGGCGTCGTCAGCCTCAACGAGCTTTTCTTTTTCTCTTTTTATATGCTCATCTAGTTCACCCAATTTTGCTAAATTGTTTGTTAATTCACCTCTGATGCTTCTCAAAGTATGATCAAGGGCCTCTATTTCTCGCATGGGTAGTGGTGGATCATGTATAGTTTTTAATGCTGTTTCTTCTGAAAAACTGGTTTCTGCTTCTATTATTTCGTCTGCTGTGACTTAAGTCTTTAAGTTCTATGTTTTGCATTTGGGTTATCTGTTGGGAGTTCTCGCAGCGTGTTTTGAAGTTTAGAAACTGCCTCTACGTCTAATTTTGGCGGCTTAGCAATGCCAAGACGACTTTGATCGCTCACACTGAGCCTTTGCCTAATTGTACTCTTTGCTAAAAACTTTGATGAGTTTGGTTTAGTTGTAAGTTGAACAAGTTGTCCTTGGTCGCTTCTCACAAAAACAGATGATCATCTTTTGTTTCAAAATCATTAGGGTCAATAAAATCAGGAGGTTCTTGGCCTAAACTTTCGTAAAATGATCCGACTTTACTTAATGTAAATTCTCGCCGCAGTGAGTGACCCTGAACCAAAGGGGTCATTTCACTCATGTCGTCTCCAGGATCAAAAACATCATAATCTTCATCTTCAATTCCTGCCATATTTTTTTTTAACTTTTTATTTTTGTTTTATAAAAAAATGTCACAAGCCTATGGTTCAATTCTTGACCCGCACAGAAGACTGAAAGAGCCCTTAGGTGTGAAGGGAAATAAACAAAATGTTATTGTTCCTAATAATCCATCTACTATTGATTCAGATCAAATTCTTACCGTTAAATTTCCAGACCTAGGAGCAGATGAAGTTATTGTACCTGGCTCTGCGCGACTTACTTTCAAAATAGAACTTGAATCAGAAACAGACCCAAACAGGTCAGTAGTTGATAATCTGGGGCGGGCAATTGTTAAGAAAAAGTTCCGTAAAACTTGAGGGCCAAGAAGTATTTTCTTTACATAATTCAGACATATTTTTCATCTATTCTGATCTATGGCTAACCGCAAATGAAAGGGCGGATCTTGCGTTTCAAGGAATCCAAAATGATGATGATCTAAAAACATAGAGTAGGCGCGCTGCAGATGCTAAAGACAGTAATAACAAGGCCAAAGCTATAAGTTTTGCGTTTGGAAATCGATTTTCTATACCCTTGGATTTTGAGTTGTTAAGTGCGCATGCACCATACTTTCAAGGAGCATTAAAAGACAGATTGTCATACGAACTAACTTTTAATGAATACAGACGCGTTATTAGATCAGAAGACACCGAAGCAAAATACAGCATTTCTGACATCTCGTTAGAGTTTGACATGTTAGCAACCCTAGCTTAGCAAGGCTGATTGAGCAACAATACCAATCAAAATTAGCAATATATTACGATAGAGTGATTCATCATTCTAAATATACTAGAAGCAAGGTAGACACTATATGGAATTTTAGTTTTAGTGCCACAGCAAGATCACTTAAAGGTATTTTATTGCTGTGTGAAGATGAAGAACCATACAAAAGACAAACTGAAAAGTTTTTTAATCCTAAAATAACGAAAAGTACAATGTTCGATTGAGGGTAGCCCTAACCAAATCTACGCTAGCGGGCTTAAACCTTATCAGCATTTTGATGAAATAAGAAAAATGTTTGGAGGTGGGAGGCATAGACATCCAACCGCTGACCTTGTGTCTAAAGATCTACACCTTCATAATGTTAGACTTAATGATTATTTAACAACGAAATACGGTTTATGGATTGACCTAAGGACGACAGAGGATAATCAGTTGCATGGAAGCGGAAGAACTGTTAAAGATGGGATAACCATTCAAATTGATAAAGAAAAAGAGAGTGATAAACCAGTTAATGTATATTTGTTTTAATATATGATGCACAGCTGAATATTTACGACAACAGATTAAAAGATATTGTATATTAAAAAAGCATGCCTGTTCAGAATTATCCAAAAATTCCTTCAGCACCTACAACAACAGAGTTGCCACCAACAGAGTTGCCAAAGAAGAGATAGGTGACAACCCTGACATAAAAACATTCAGATTAACAAACATTACACAGATGCAAAAACAACTAGAGCAAGACCTTTCAAAATATAGCAAAACCAAACGAAGGTATTCTGCCGCCTTTAATGCTGTTACATATGTTAATACTGGAGCATCGACTATTAGTGCTTTAACAGCAGGAACAAGTGTAGGTCTCCTAGCAACAGGTATAGGCGCATCAGTAGCTTTACCTCTAGGCAGTGTATCATTAACTTTTGGTCTTTGTTCATTAGCTGTAGGTGCAGCCAGTAAAAAATAAAAAAAGCTAAACTCCAAAAGCACACAGCTATGGTTCAACTTATAACAGCTAAACTTAGTTCGTTCAGACTGATAATAAATAAAGCGCTCGTCGATTCGCAAATCACGGATGAAGAATTTAGTCGCTTACAGGCTGATTTTGATGACTACAAAAGACAAAAGTTTGATCTTCAGAAAAAATCGCGGGCAACTTTTTCTCATCAAACAGACAACGATCAGATAAGAAAAGAATGTTTAAAAAAAGTAAAAAGACACATTAAACTCTGTTCTAAACAGCTCACATTAACAACGCCAAAAGGTGTTTATACTTTAGTTTATGAGTCCAAGCACAAAAAGACCGTTGATATTGATTCTGACTAAATATTTTTTTTTTAATTAAATAAATATTTTGAGTTAGAAAAGAAACTCAACATGGCTAAGATTTATGAAAGTCCTGACGCTTGGTTAGAGGAAGAGAGTTTGTCAAATGTTTTCGATGATGCTAATTTAGAAGTTATTGATTCAACAAATGTACAGGTAAGCGTTGCGCATGCTATTTCTCAAGTTCCGAGTAAACTAACAATAGACCCACCAGTTAAAGTAAGGTTAGCTGTTTTAATCGACTATATAACAATACATGGCGAAAATCTGGAAGTCTGGGTTTCAACTAAACAGCAGACTATTCTTTCCTATAATGACTTAACACCCGGTGGGGCAGACCAACTCCTTACACAGTTTGATGTAGCCGCTGAAGAAGCTAAAATGAGAGGCTCTGGTTGGACAGAGGGTAAAGTTTTAGCAATCAGATTAAAACAGACCAAATACGCACCGATTGTAGGTAAGTCTTACATTCCACTACCTCCAGCATTAGTTGCAAAAAGAGCAGTTTTAAACATAAAGAATTCAGATTCTAAATGTTTTATGTGGTGCGTTCTTGCGAGGCTGCATCCCGTTGCTAAAAATGCAGAGAGGTGTGTCTAAATATGAACCTTATATTAATTCCCTTAGTTTTGACGGAATATCTTTTCCTGTTAGCTTAGATAAAATTGATCAGTTTGAAGAACAGAACAAGCCAATAACTGTTAACGTATACACATGGTCTGAGGAAACCAATCTTTTGCCCATCAGAGTGTCGAAGAACAGTCCAACAATTGGGATCCAGACAAAAATCATGTGGACTTACTCCTAATGCATCACCATTACACATTAATACGCACAATGAGTAGACTATTGAATCATACTACAAAAAAAAATCATAACAAACAAGAATTTTGTAGAAAATGTTTAACAAGAATTCCATCTGTTCAAGCTGCAAGTGAACATATAAAACATTGTATTAGCCCAGTTGACTGTAATACAGAACTAATTACACCGAGAGAAGGCAGCAAGGTTTGTTTTGAGAACTGGAAAAAATTACAAATGAGTCCGTATGTTATTTATGCAGACTTCGAGTCGCTTATTGTTCCTTATGAGGGACCAAATAATTTACCAAAAACAGTCTTAGTTAGCAATCATCAGATTTGTTCATACGCTTTTGTCGTTGTCAGGTCAGATGGTGTCCATTCGGAGCCAGAGTTATATATAGGGGACCTCGTGCTGCAGAAAACTTCTTAAAACGTATGCAGCAAGTGCGTAATGAGTGTTCTAATAATCTGAATTTAATGACCTCAAGATGACCCCTGAAGACCAGCAACAATATGACTCAGCCACTCACTGTTGGATTTGCGGTTTAGAGCTAACAGATGCTCCCGTTAGGGACCATGATCACATTAGCGGAAAGTTCAGAGGAGCAGCACATAGTAAATGCAATCTTCAACTAAAGTTTGAGCCAAAGACTTGGAAGCTGCCTATATTCTTTCACAACTTGAGAGGTTACGACTCTCATCTTATATTGCAGGCAGTGACAAGCGATTTCAGAGCAAAATGCATTGCTCAGTCATCAGAAAAGTACATGTGTTTCACTTTAAATAACTTGTCTTTTTATGACTCTATGCAACACCTAATGGGGTCATTAGAGTCATTGGCTACGTCCTTAAAGTCCTGCCCAATAACGGAAGAATATTTTGACCCAACCCTCGTTAGAAAGGGCGTTTACCCTTATGAGTACATGAACAGTTGGGAAAGGTTTGATGAAGACTCACTTCCTCCTAAAGGTGCGTTCTTTTCCAGTCTTAGAGGAAAGGACATCAGCGACTGCGATTATCAGCATGCTCAAGAAGCATGGCAGAAGTTAGATTGCCAAACAATGGGAGACTATCACGATGCCTATTTAATGGCTGATACCTGTTTGTTGGCGGACGTTTTTGAAAATTATAGAAAGACCTGCATGAAACATTACAGTCTAGATCCTGCGCATTATATTTCTGCACCTGGAATGAGTTGGGACCTTTCTTAAAATTTACTGGAGTACAGATTGACCTCTTGTCTGACCTACCAATGCTTCAGATGATTGAAAAACGGATTACGTGGAGGAATTAGTATGGCGTCGCACCATTACTGTAAAGCAAACAACAAATACTTAGACAACTATGATCCTAATAAGAAGTCTAACTATCTTATGTATTTAGATGCAAACAATCTGTATGGTTGGGCTATGAGTCAATCACTTCCATTACGTAACTTCAAAAAATGTACACGGGAGGTTTAGAGAAGACATTCAAACATTTGTAAAACAACTGCATACTCTTACAGCTGATCGTAAAAGAGGTCTTATTCTAGAAGTTGACTTAGAATATCCTCATGAACTCCATGATTACCATAATGACTATCCATTAGCGGCAGAAAGCTAAAGGTTTCAAAAACAGAACCACCTAAACTTGTGCCTAATCTTCGTGGCAAAAAAAAATTATGTCTGTCATTACAGACTTCTCCAATTTTATTTAAGACATGGTGGTTAAGGCTAACAGCAGTTCATCGTATAATTGCTTTTGACCAAGAACAGTTCATGAAACCATACATAATGAAGAACACTGATCTCAGAACTAAAATCCACAGATGCTTCAGAAAAAGACTTTTTCAAGTTGATGAACAACAGCTGTTTTGGAAAAACTATGGAGAATCCGCACACAAGCGCAAAGATGTCAGATTGGTCACCAGAGAGAACGAAGCGATTAAGTTGACTTCAAAACCTAATTATCAGGACTTTAGAAGATTTCATGATCAGCTTTTTGGCTTAATGATGAAAAAAAAAAAAAGTCAAATTGGACAAACCTGTTTTTATTGGGTTTACTGTTTTAGAGTTATCAAAGCTGTTGATGTTAGAATTTCTTTATGACTACTTTAAACCCTTATATCCAGAGTCCAGAGTACTTTTTTACACAGATACAGATTCCTTTATTCTCGATATCCCTACTGAAGACTTCTACAAAGACATGGAATCAGAAGTAGCTAAAGGGCGTGCAGGATGGTATGACACATCTGATTATCCTAAAGACAGCCCTTTACATTCAACTGTTAATAAGAAGGTTTTAGGAAAGATGAAGGATGAATTATCTGGAGGGGTGGTTTAAGGAGTTTATTGGTTTAAGATCAAAAATGTACAGTCTTTCGTGTCAAAGTAGCACTATTAAAAAGCAAAGGGAATATCTCGCAGTGTTGTGCAGTCAACATATCACATGACAACTACAAAGAAGCATTGTTCAATGAAAAGACTTTTTATCATGATAACGTAAAACTAAGATCTAATCTACATCAGATCAACACAACAGTTGTAACAAAAAAGTCGCTTGACAGAACTAACACAAAAAACGAGTATTTGTTAATCCAGAGTTTTCGTATGCAATTGGACACTGGAGAACATTATAAGGGTCTTCAACTGTTGTTGGTTTCAAGGGTCATCTTCACGTTCGAGTCTGGTGGGATTATCTGCAGTTCTTCCTTCACAAAAGATCTTTGAGGGGCTGGCCGTTTTGTTGTGTCAGTTTCTCGCAAATAATACACAGGTGGATTCATTTTTATAATTTTTTTTATTTCATATGGATCAACACTCCAAACTGGATCTGTTGCCCTGATGCGAGTGTCCCCTTCTGCTTCTCCAGGTAAATAAAGATATCTTACTTTTAAACCAATTGGTAACAGTTTGCTGGATGATGAAGACTCTTCAACAACATTTATTGTTTTTCGCTTGATTGCTTGTACTGGTTTTAACCCTTTAAATTCTTCATTGTTCATTGCTCGCAAAACTGAGGGCAGTCTTCTAACCCATTCTGTGTTGCGAGAATTGTCAATAAGCTCTCTGTGATACTGATAGGAGAACAGTCTTTCAGATAACTGTTTGTTAAAGTTTTCAACCAAAGCCTGTGATCTGTGAACTCCTGGAATACCTCTTTTAATGGTGACTCTATGTTTTAACAATAATTATTCACTTGTCCTTTAAATTCTTTTCCGTCATCAACTTGAATCATGCGAGGATAAGTTAAGGGGCCTCGTTGATATATCAGTTGTATGGCAACAGCAACAGCAGAAGCACTCTTTTGTGTTAATGGTTCGGCATCTTTGTATCTTGAAGCTATGTCAATGACTGTAAGTGCGTACTTAAATCTTTTTCGTCTAATCGTATCATGGGGTAAATATAGAAGGTCCATTTGATGGGTGTCGTTTGGCGTTATATTCGCAAAGTGTGGTCTCTGTATTCGTTTAGGTGCAGGTAAATAAATTTGCCAAATCGCTTGTTTAGATAACCATTCCTTTGCTGTTTGTTCACTGACTCCCGCTGCTTGGCTTAGCTTTTTAATTGCCGTGATTCCCTTCCAATATCCTTTGGGTGAATAATAGATTTTGTCCATTTTTATTCAACCAATATTATGTGCAACAAAATATACAACAGTCATGCCAACGACAATAAATGCTATTTCTTGCATCTTTTGTTTTTTCTGATGGTTGATAAAAGTCACTGAATTTTGGTGGGGGCAATGTCTCGATTTGTTTGCCTGTTACTAGATAATACTCTTTTATTGCCTGGTCACATCTTTTTTAAATGTGTAAGCTGCGTGTCCCTGTTCTTTCAGTTTGTCGTTAATGAAATCTAACTGCTCAATTCTCTGCTTTTCATAAGCGTCTTGTGCTGCAGCAGCTAGTTTCTCCATAGCTTTGTTATGTCTTTTTCTCTCTTCATTAGTTGTAGTTTACTAAATGCATAATTACTTCCGCTAAAAGCAAGCGCATTCACCACAGCGCCGCCTATCATCATTACGAGTGAAGCCATTTTTATAAGTATGTTTTTTTTTTTTTTACATATTTATACTGTCTGGAATTATTCCTTGCTTGACCAGAAAATCTTTCGTAGCTAATGAAGCTGCTATAATTGCAATCAGTTTTGCTGAGTCTTCAAAATCTAGCTTGCCTAGATCTGCTGGTTTTATTCTTAATAGTTTTTTACCAAGCATTGTGTATCCTACACTTAGACCTCCAATAACAGCAGAATGTATACAAGATTGGTAATAGTTTTTTTTTCGGTGCTCATTTTAAAAAATAAAATAATTATATTTAATAATAAAAACATGAATAGCGACGATCTCCTTCCTGAACTTATGATTACAAATGAGCAAGTTGATGACCAAGCTATTATGCCAAAAAAAGAAAGATTGTATTCTTTGGCGGCATGCGGAAAAACAAAACAGTACCTCGGAAATGAATTCAGCATAGAACAGATTCAACAAATGTCGCCACAAGACATTGTAAAGTATCACAACAGGTATGAAGCCCAACTGGGGTCAAGAATGGTAAAAAGCGTCGGACAAACGGTTCTTAGTTTGTACACAAAACTAGTAGGTAGATTTGCGCCCATTGATTCTGAACAAGATTTTATGTATGATTTAACGCAGGACCAGTTTTAACAAAGTCATTAGAGTCTCTAGGATGTGATCTATATTACATTTGGAAACATTATTGTCGCCATTAATAATGGGATTAATTACTTTTAATCATATAGATTTTATTTTCCCTTAAAAATGAACGAGCCAGAACAGAATCAGAAAAAACGTTGAATCAGGTGGAGAAAGTGACCAGTAAAAAAACACCCTGGACGCGTTGCGGCAGGACAAAAATTAGCAGAGTGGAACAAACAAAAAAAGTTAAAATTACAAGCACAAAATATAACTAATAATAAAAAGTGCCAGAGCAACTGCCAGTTGTTTCAATGCCCTATAAAAACACTAGAACAAGTTGATCCCGCAACGCCAAAGTCACCATGGAATATTGGGATCAAAAAAGTTATGATTTTTGGAGTCATTGCTGCTGGGGGGGGTTTATTACGGTTATAAAATATATAAACAAAGAGAACAAAAACCAAAGCCGTCAAAAAAATCAGTGCCACTAAATACAGAAACTGAACAAAACCATGCCAAAACCACTACCAACAACAAAACTTCATTTTGATCCATTTCATATGCAATAATATTTAAGAACTTAATAAGTAATTATAAGTTGACTTGAATAAGAACTTTATTTTTTTTTTATTGTACTTAGAGGATGACTTGAGGGTGACTTGAGACAAGAACTTATAAGTCACTTGATTAAGAACTTGAAAATGACTTGATTAAGAACTTGAGAATGACTTAAGAATGACTGACTTGATTAAGAACTTGTAAGTCACTTGATTAAGAACTTGAGAATGACTTATGTAAGAACTTATAAGTCACTTGATTAAGAACTTGTAAGTCACTTGTAAGAACTTGACTTGATTAAGAACTTGAGAATGACTTATGTAAGAACTTATAAGTCACTTAAGAACTTAAGACTAACTATTAATACAAGGCATAGCTGTGCATGTCATTCATTCAGAGAGTCCTGTTCTTCACCTCATAAGCCAAAGAGTCTATCCTAGTTAATGCTATTTTTAAGGCGTTCATGTGTGAACGCCTATTTGTAGAAACTGACTAATGCTTCTATTTTAAGGCGTTCATGTGTAAACGCCTATTTATAGAAACTGACTAATGCTTCTATTTTAAGGCGTTCATGTGTGAACGCCTATTTATAGAAACTGACTAATGCTTCTATTTTAAGGCGTTCATGTGTGAACGTCTATTTATAAAAACTGACTAATGCTCAAATCCTCTGCCTTTGGACGGTGGTGATTTTAACTGCCACATGCCTCCAATTTACTAAAAAACTAAAGAATATAGTATATGTCACACCCCTCCTCTTTTTTCATTCGGGCTTGGGACCGGCATGGGCCTCTTAATCGCCAGTTAGTGTACACCCGTCAGTGAACATTTGGGGCTTTTTGTAGAGATAGTGGCGTCACCCCGTTCTGTTAGGTGTACAAAAAGAGAACTCTAATTTTGCCAGAAGTTTCGAAAATGATCATTTTTCTCTAAGTACTGTACGATCAGACTTCGTTGGCAAATAACTCATTAGCAACATTTGTGTTTCAGTAATATCAACAAAAATCTGCGTCTTGAATTAACAAGCTTTCAAGGTACTTGTTCTTGTTTTTCTTTCACACCACCTTCCAAAAAATCTATTCTTCTCTTTGGCTTAGGAGGTAAAGAACAAGACTCACCTGATTTTCTTTTGTTTAAATAATCCACCATACAATTGTAATAAAACACATAATCATCTATTGCACGAAGCTGTTCCTCTGTAAAAGCACGTCCGTCTCTGTTAAAAGCCATGCGGAACTGGCCGGCTCTGACTGTTGTAGCAACGCGTGAATCGTGTGACCTTCTCATCCAATGAAAGCTTTAACAACCCCTCCTCCTTCCCTACTTTACCTCCGCCACTACCCACCTCCTTCTCCGCTCGAACCTTCTGGAGCTTAATGGCAGTCGTCTGCGCCAATCCCAGGTGTCCCCTTTCCCAACCCCGACTGGGCGTATAAAGGTATGTTAACTGAGACGTTTTTTGCGCAGCAAACTAACAACAGCGGCTGACTAAGTTAAGTGCGCATTTTATTACAAACAAGGACAACAGCAAGGAGTGTATGAGGCTTCTTGTCTTGTGGCAAGTCGTATTACCACATGTCAAAACTGGCTTTCAGTGGAAGGCATGCTGGGATAAGTGTGTGGATTTTTATGTCAAAAATATAACTCTGTTTTAAAAGACTTTAGAGAACAATTAAAGACCGTAGTTTTATTTTACATGAAAGACAGAGATTCTTTTGATGAATGTATACGCGAAAATGATGTTATTGAGGATGAACAAGAGAAACGTAGAATTAAGCAAAAACTAAAATCTCAAAAGTTTTGTAAATTAGTATTAAAAACAGATAATCCTACACAATATGTATGTTTGTGAATAAGGTTAAACTGACTGACTGTAGAGAACGTAATAATGTTTGTTCTAGCATCAGCATGTATGTTTGTGAATAAAGGTTAAAACTGACTGTAGAGAACGTAATAATGTTTGTTCTGGCATCAGATCCCCGAGCTGACTGTAGAGAACGTAAAAATGACTGTAGAGAACGTAATAATGTTTGTTCTGGCATCAGATCCCGAGCTGACTGTAGAGAACGTAGAAATGACTGTAGAGAACGTAATAATGTTTGTTCTGGCATCAGATCCCGAGCTGACTGTAGAGAACGTAAATATGTTCGTTCTGGCATCAGTTCCCGAGCTTTGCGAGGGGGCTGAGCCAGCTTAATTCTTCAGAGAGAACACGTTTTTCGCCTGTATCATGAGAGCAGCTGGCAGAAGATTTCCTGTCGTGCCTAACGTTTTTTTCGTCCATGATTATCCTTAGCTGTACTCTGCTCGCACAAGGCCACGTCACTGGGAGGAGCGAACCTAGTTGTGACAGGAACTAAGCAGTTGACAGGCAGGTCCTCTGAAGAGCACTTGTCCTCACAGCTGACAGACTGCATAAACGATGCTTTCAGATCAGAGGGCGGAGGATCAGCTCCAGGGGCTAATGTGAGTCTGCTACCTGCAGGCTGACTGGCCACGTCAAGGGCTGTGTCACAGCTCTGGACCTTTGGGGCTGACTCTGACGCTTCTGTGTTTTCCTGAGTAATGCCAGGACCTGATAGAATGGTCGGTGTAGCAGACTGTTCACACTCCAAAAGTCTTGTCACTTCAGCTGCAGTTTGCGCCAGAGCTGGTTCATCATTCAGATACGATGTGTCGGCATTGACTACAGCAGGCCTTGCTTTCAAATGGTTCAGCTCAGATCGTAGATTTCCAAGCTGAGATCGGAGGGACTGGTTGTCACTCTTTAAAGACTCGACAGATGCTGTTGCCTGAGACAGTTTCGCTTCCAGATTTTTAACTCTGGAAGATGTAAGACTTATTTTTGTGTTTATGGCGGTTTTTTTTTTGTGTTCATCTCTAATAACAGCTTTTGTATCTTCAATAAGTGAGAAAAGTGAGTCCTTCATCTATTGCTCTGAAATTATTAAATCGTCAACAGTTTCTTTCAACTCGATGAATTTAAATTTGTATGTATGTAGCTGGATCGGAGAAACTTTCAGGTGTTTAGGGGGGTGGCACAGAGGGTTCGTCTACAAAGTTTTTTTTGTTTCTCACTGCGAGAATGGTGACGACTGACGTCAGTTTGCGCTCAATTGGGGATGGAGGTGCTTCTGCAGGGTAGAGGAAGTGAGGAGGATGCAGGTCAATTCTAGAGTAAACACAGGGACGGAATGACTTGGCTGACATATGCTGAAGCAGACACCGTGGTGGCTTGAATAGGATCCTGTGGGGCTGGTTGACTCTCCTCATCTGTTCCCGCTGGCACGGCGTGTGGATCTATCATGGGTGTCGTCAGGGATAAAGGCCCTAGAGGGCTGAAGAAGGTCAGTGATACCTGAAGTTAACTGAGGTGAAACTGCTGATGCTTCCATCAGTGAGGTACGTTGACACTGAACTTGTTAGTTCCTCCCACTCCTCCAGGTGCCAGTGGTGACAGTCTCTCCCCTGACAGAGAAGACAGCCAGACTTCTGGAACGACTTGAAATAGAGAATGACGGTTATTCTCTTTGATGATTTCCAGTACAGGCGTATGATTATTTTCGGCAGCTCAGTTGGGAGATCCGCAATCCATTGTGATGCTGGGAATGGCAGGATTTCTTCGTTCCAAGAGAGAGAGAGAGACACTTTTGACACTTTGACACTTTGATATTTTATTGTCATTACCAATGAGGTCTTTTGACAAGGGGGGAGAGGTAACAGAACAAAAACATTTCCAAGAGAGAGAGAGAGAGAGAGAGAGAGAGAGAGAGGGGGGGGGGGGGGGGGGGGGAGGGAGGGAGAGACAGAGATAGAGATTCAGTCAATTCTCTACTCTTCATCTCTACTTGAGTTAAACCAGCGCTACGTTTTTCTCTCTTGGTAAGACTGTGCAAAGAGCGTCCTTTCACCTTTACCTTTTCTAGTCCACACTTTTCAGATCGGTAAAAAACAGTGAAAAGCTTCATCTTCACGCTCTGCGCACTGAGCCTTCAGATCACAGGGAAAGTGCCGGAACAGGTCAGGCCACACTGATATTGAGCAGTTCCAGGTGCGCAGCCATGGCACTTTATACGGCTTCGCCTTTTCTTTGTGAAAAGAGAAGCAAAGCTGTAGTCGATTGCATCCCCTGTTGACCGAGTCCATGAAGACGAACACAGACATACGGAGTTCTGCTCTTGCTTCATCACCGAAGACATCAGGGAACACAGAGGGCCGGCTGAGCTCTTTGAAAAAAACCCAGTCTGGAGCCACACTGACCGGGAACGAGGATGGGATGGGTGGGGGTTCCACAAGGTGACAGTAGTCAGAAAGATCACGTGATCAGGCGGTCTTGTCAGCGTGACACAGCTTCTGATTATTGACAGACACGGGGTGGATCCATCCAGTCCTGGTGTTTGTATGTACCCTGCACAACAACAGTTCTCTTGTTGTCCTGGAACTGCCATACCATGCACTTCGACATTTGATTTGACCAGTTCTTGTATAACCAGTTTCAAGGCGATAAGAGAAGTGGTGTTAACAGATATAGCATTATATGCGACATCTTTCTGCCTTTCAATATGTTTTTGAACAATGATGTGTACTGATGCATCAAACGTTTTGCTAGCGATGGATGTTGTGATGTCATATTCACAACCGTTACAATATTTACCAAGGATAACGATTAAATGTGACTTCCCTTACATCACTCCATTCCCATCTACCAGCCCCACCCCCATCACCACCCCAAAAGTCAATGTAAACACATGAATAAAGATAAAATATCTGTTCATCGTGTCGAAAAAACACGTTGTGCGGTTAGCGGTAGGTAACAAATATACGTCCATTTAAAAAACAGACAAATGTGTGTCACACACACACACACACACACACACACACACACACACACACACACAGAGAGAGAGAGAGAGAGAGAGAGAGAGAGAGAGAGAGAGAGAGAGAGAGAGAGAGAGAGAGAGAGAGAGAGAGAGAGAGGTTTCTGTCGGTGAGGAACGTTGTTGTCAGATGAAAGAAAACACCATGATGTTTAAACTCATCGCTGTAGTCGTAAATCATCTGTATCTTACTCACCAGCTGACGGGGACAAATCGATCCGCTGCATTTCAACATGCTGCCTCTCCAACATGTTGACGGCAGAAAACGACAAAGACACAGTCGTGTTTTCCTTCCTACTATCAACCACATGCCTTGGGACAGGCCTCCCATGCACTTTGACCATCACGGTGTCTGTCATACTGTAGAGCACAGGGAACTGCTGATGTCTGATGCACTTAATTAAAACCGATTTCCGTGGGATCTTAATGAAATAATCTGAATATTCGACCTCTACATAACCTTTGCATTCGTTAATCTGAAAACGCACAACTTGGTGAGCTCGTACATGGAGTACGAATTGACAACCTCCAATCTGAATTCCGGGCGGACTTTGAGCGTAGAGATAACCAGCAGAGCCGTTGAACAAACAAGTCCGTCAGTGTCGAGTTTCTCAAACATGCAGCCAAACCAGAAATCCTCATAGTAACGTTCTTTGTTTTAGCATGTCTTGTGCTAAGTTCAACTGCAGTGTTATCTTGAGTCAAAAAATTGTTACTGGTTCCCTGAGGTGTGACAGGATTCAAGCGATGATGGATTTGTTCAGTCTGTGTCTTGCTTTTAAACTGTCCATACCTTTCGTTGTGTTCATAGATGTGTGTGTTTTTATGAAGAAAGCATGCCGATCTGCTGCAGTTTGCTGCCTTCAACGCATTTGTTACGCGTGTTTCACTGCTCATCACCGTACTGACGAAGTAAAGCGCACAGAACACAATACTGCTATCCATGAAGATTGTATCTCTGACCGCGTATGGTGGATCTTTTTTGCTGCTGTTCTTTGCAAGGTTTACATTCCTGTATCACCAAGTCCCATGCAAATAGCAACAGACACGTAAAAGATCACTTCTAGTTCGTATCAGTTACAGAAATAAAGTTGGAACTGAACAACAACAACAACAACAAAAAAAATAGATACTGAATAGACGAATGAATAGTAGAAAATATGGTTCGTGATTAATATTTTTGCGATGACGAAGACATGATATACATATAAACAAGGAACGTTTTCCTCTTTGTTTGTACTCAATAGCTTAACTGAGGAATTAAGGTTGAATCCCTCCCCCACCCTTGCCACCATCACCCCCCCCCCCCCCCCCTCACGCCCTGCCATAAAAAAAGAAAAGAAACCTGTTTTGAAAATACCACAAAGTGAAATTTTGTCGCAGATGTGTTCATCTGAAAAAAATCACCGACATTTTCCAAAGGATCAGTTTCATTGTTTTTTTTGTTTTTTTTTTTTTTTTTTCTTTATTTTTTCCCCCTATTAATTGTATCCTCATGTTTGGAGGGTGCGCACAATTAAGTGTCCTCTCTCTCTCTCTCTCTCTCTCTCTCTCTCTCTCTCTCTCTCTCTCTCTCTCTCTCTCTCTCTCTCTCAACACACACACACACACACACACACACACACACACACACACCAATGAACAAAAGAACGACTGACTAAATGCAGTGAGTGGTCAGTGTGATGGCATGCATTAAAGCGTTATTCTGACCGAACGTCACCTGTCCTGTGACTTTGAGTTTTGTCAGGACCAACGTCTGACCACCGTCTGAGCTCATAGCGAGTTACGTCCCCTGCAGGCAGAAGATGGCTATGCTCAACGTCAAGTTTTATCTGAAAAAAAAAAAAAAAAAGTATATTCATAGGAGAGGATTTCTCATCACGAGTGAGAGCCATGCGTGAACTGCAAGAAAGGTGTGACGACAAGTGTGCCACTATTGTACACCATCACGTGATGATTGATGGCAAGTGTGACACTTTACGAAGAAAGTTGTGTGAAGTCGAAATTAGAAAAGGTTTTGGGACAAACTATGGTTTTTTTTTTTTTTTTTTTTTTTTTTTTCCCCTCTCTTTTTATGTGTGTGTGTGTGTGTGTGTGTGTGTGTGTGTGTGTGCGCGCGCGCGCGCGCGTGTGTCTGTGTGTGTGTGTGTGTGTGTGTGTGTGTGTGTGTGTGCGTGCTTGTGTGTGTGTGTGTGTGTGTGTGTGTGTGTGTGTGTGTGTGTGTGTGTGTGTGTGTGTGTGTTGTTGTTGTTGTTCTGTTGTTCTTCTTCTTCTTCTTCTTCTTCTTCTTCTTCTTCTTCTTCAGTTTAACGTCTTCCCACTCAAAGTGATTTCAGATGGATGTGTAATAGTGTGTGTGTGTGTGTGTGTGTGTGTGTGTGTGTGTGTGTGTGTGTGTGTGTGTGTGTGTGGTGTGTTGTCGTCGGTTTAATGTCCTTCCACTACGGTGATTCAGACAGTTTTATGTGAGGGTGAATAAAGTATGTAAGTGATTGAGTGTGTCAATACGTGTATGATAGAATATGACACCCGCCCCACCCCCACCCCCGTTCCCTCTATCCCTCTTCCATTTAATCGAAACAAAATTATGTGATTGAGTAGTGATAAGATCAAAAGATAAAGGCCAATTGAACTACTTAACAAACATTTGCAAACTGACTCAAGAATACAGGACTGTTTAAAATACTTGGCAAAGGTAAGGAAGTCGATCCATCAGTGTAACCTTCAATACCCGAATTTGTAAAGAGTTCTCTTGCTCTTGGGCATCGAATTAGTAAATGACTGATACTTAAGGTTTCCCCACACATACATTTAACGTTATGACAATATTTTGTTTTCAACGCGTTCAAACAAAATCTGTGGATTAAGCTTTCAATCTCCCAAGACGAGAGAGAAGACTTGTTTGTACGTTTTCCCCTTTGTACCCATCACTAAACGTTATACAGTTGTGACAATATTGGACATCTGAGTTCATCAGTAATGTTTTAACTTTTTTTTCGTGTCGTTGAATTTATAATTGAAACCATTCTTTCAAATCTAATGGAATGTTAAGCGGTATTGCGTAACTGACATTTTGAGCTGCTTTTCTTGCAAATTGATCTACGCGCTCGTTGGGTACAACGCCACAATGAGAGGGGATCCAACAAAAAGTAACAGTAATACCTTTCATGGATAAAAGCTGAATGAAATGATGAATCTCTAATACCATATCAAGACGAATTGAAGCACATGCAGACCTAATCGAGTGGATTGCTGCTTTCGAATCAACACCTATCATAATCAAGGGTGTGTGTGTGTGTGTGTGTGTGTGTGTGTGTGGTGTGTGTGTGTGTGTGTGTGTGTCAGTGTGTGTGTGTGTGTGATATCGTTTGTGTTGTTACAAACTATTGAGAGGCGAACACAGCACGTGAAATATGTGACTATGTTCATTATTCCTTACAGTCTTCGCTTTTCTGTAGCGTGGACGCTACTGGCTTTTCTATGAGTCGTTTCAAATTGTGTTGTACTCGACTTCGACCACTGAAAACAAGGCTCTCAATTTTGTTGACACTGCAGGTTTGTATGCG
>JADBJO010003960.1:12500-15000 GCA_016801955.1 Conus betulinus | reverse complement strand
AACTGACCCATGTCAAAGACAAAACGAACCCCCTCAAAAACAGTGTGGTGTAGTGTACCAGGTAGGCTGCAAGACTGTGCCCATACCTACATTGGCGAGACAGCAAGACCACTCACCACCCGTCTACAGGAACACCAAAACCGATCTACTTCTGCCATACATGAACATGTACAAGACACAGGCCACAGTTTCAGCCCCCAAGATAATAAGATCTTATCTACAGAACCCTTCCTCACAAAAAGAAAAGTTAAAGAAGCCATCGGAATGAAGACCAGACGCCCCAGCCTGAACAGAGATCAAGGCTTTGAACTTCCCCCCATTTACAATCAGATTCTGACAACCGTTCACCCCACACAACAGTCGTCCCACCAGGTCTCGCTGCCACAACAGCAACAGTGAGCTGAAGAAGACAGGGCGACCCTGTCGAAATATTCTCCAAGCAAGTTTTTGATCCAGAGTCTATAACTACGTTTCTAATGACTCAATTATTATTCCAATTCATAAACAAGGAAAACAACTCAAATATTTAACTAGCTATCGAACAATATCTTTAAATCTAACACATGTAAATTGATGGAAAAGATAGTGTTAAAAAGGCTTATTCATCATTGCAACACAAACTGCATCATTCCTATCAACCAAGCTGCATTCCAAGCAGGCAGATCTACAACTGAACACGTAGTGAAAATTACAAGACACATAAAACATCAATTTGTGCGACGTAAGAATATTCTCGCTACCTTTGTTGACATTCGTAAAGCATACTAACAAGTGTGGCACAAACGACTAGTGTACACGATTAAAAAAAAAAAAAAAAAAAAAAAAAAAATATATATATATATATATATATATATATATATATATATATATATATATATATATATATATATATATCGGAATCAGTGGGAATATATACAGTTTTATTCAAGATTTTCTACACTGTAGGCACATTCAAACAAAAATAGGAAATACATATTCCAACCCAAGACCTTTACAAATGGTTTACCCCAAGGTTCAGTAATTTCTCCTATATTATTCAATGTTATAATTTCTGATCTCCCTAACAGTCTTTCTAAAGATATTGAAGTGGCTCAATTTTGCTGATATATGCCTATGGACAAAAGTGGCAATGAAAAAAAAAATATCATCAAGATCAATAAATTACATCAAAATGAAATATCAACATGAACTAAATAAGATCATAACTTTTTAAATGAGATTTGCCTTTCTCTTTCTGTAGAAAAAAAAGTCTTTTTAATTCTGGTTACTATCCCAGAAAACTTTTTACTTTTACGTTGAATGGCATTGTTTTATACTATGCAAAAAGTGTTAAATTCTTGGGCGTTATCTTAGCAATAAGTTAATTTGGAACACTCATATTGAATATATTTTAAAGCAAGAAAAAGCTTAAATTTCCTAAAAAATAATTAGCAGACAATCTTGGGGACATGATTCGAAATCATTAACCATTTTAGCAACTGTCCTTAGACGCTCTAGACTAACTTACGCTCAAGAAGTATTTTTTTAATGCACCTCAATACCTTTAAAATAAACTTCAGAGCACTGACTGCAAAGCGTATAAAATTGCTCTTGGGGTCCCCACACATACATCTAAAGTTAGGGACCTATAATAAATCAGGGATCTTACCCCTTTCAGAACTTCGGAAAGATTCTACTTCAAAATTTGTCTTAACGAGCTTTTCACTGAACAGTTTTTGCTCGGAAGAGGTATGTTTAAAATCAGAGAGGGATTTTGGAAGACGTGCCAAAAGCATACAGTCAGCAAGGTCTATGTACTCATTTTCCTCTGATCTTCTAAAAGGATACTAAAATAGATGAAAATAGCATAGCCCCAAAGCCCACGTATTCACATATTTCAAAATGGGAACAATGTACAGTCTCCTTTGACATTGATTATACAGATGTTTCAAAAAATGACCGTCCACATATCTTAAGAACATCTGTTTATACTCATTTTGAAACTAGAGTATACTCATCACTCGAAACTTTTTACAGATAACTAAACTAGAGTATACTCATCACTCGAAACTTTTTACAGACAGCTCAGTGCTATAAAATAATAAGACAGGAGCAGCCTTCATAATCCCTATCCTCAAAGTAGAAAAACGCTCCTCTATCTTGGTAAACAGTTATCGATATTCAGTGCCGAACTACTTGCTATACATAAATCGTTAGATTTTTTTTTTCTGAATTTTCCAAAAGTTCACAAATTTTAATAGGTTTTGATTTCTACTAAAGTAGCAATCTACTCGATTAAATCGGCATGTCCTCCAATCCCACTTGATATGATATTTGAAATTCATCACATTATTCACCTTTTATCCATGCAATGCATTAGTGTCACTTTTTTTTGTTGTTGGATCCCCTCTCATCGTGGTATAGTACCCAACGAGCGTGTAGATCAACTTGCACGAAAAGCAGCTCAAAATGTCAATTACGCAATACCACTCACTCAAAATTCCCTTAGATTTGAATGAAT
>JADBJO010003960.1:0-7500 GCA_016801955.1 Conus betulinus | reverse complement strand
CATGGTCAAAGTTTATGAGAACCTTTGGTTTATAGAAACATTACCATTTGTTTACTTACGGTGCATTGAGGATTGTTACGAGCGATATGAAATAAGCACGTCCGTGACTTTGACATTTTCTGCCGTGAACGTGTCTGAGGGGCAACACGTAGAAATGCAGCGCGTTTACCTGTCTTTGACTGCTGGTAAGAGGATGTGTGTATGGCTTATTTCACACACACACACACACACACACACACACACACACACACACACACATACACACACACACACACACACACACACACACACACACACACACACCACAAAAAAAAAAAACAACAAACAACAACAACAACAAAAAACAGGAGGAAACAAAACGACTACGTGGCATAGTACAGAAAATATGCGTTGCTTTCAGTGCCAGTATTCCTGATTTGAACTCTCTCTCTCTCTCTCTCTCTCTCTCTCTCTCTCTCTCTCTCTCTCTCTCTCTCTCTCTCTCTCTCTCTCTCTCTCATCATGTGCCATTATGTCTTTCCAAGAGGGTTCTGTTATACAAGTTTAACGTTATTTTTATATTGAAAAAAAAAAACTGTCCAACCATTCTTCGGGAAAGATGCACAAAGTAATGTTCGAAAATCATAACAATACATATATTAGTTCAGTAGATTCAGGCAGTTAGGGTTTTTTTTTTTTTCTTTTTTTTTTTTTTTTTTTTTTTGTCCGTTTGTTTGTCTAGTGTTCATGTTAGATTCGTGTCTGTGTGACAAACTGAAAATATTCAAAAATATATAATAAATCATGTCCTGTACGAATAATAACACATCTAAACGTAACACTCAACAATTATTGCAAAGTCTCTCTCTCTCTCTCTCTCTCTCTCTCTCTCTCTCTCTCTCTCTCTCAGACACTACCAGACCAATCTCAATCATTTCCACTATTTCTAAACTTTTGGAAAAACACATACACAAACACACATTACACCACCACCTTAATACATACCACTTGCTTCATCCAAGACAGTCCGGGTTTCGACAAAACCATTCATGCCACTCAGCCCTAATCAATCTGGTTGATGACTGGCTAAATAGCATTAACAACAACAGATATTGTGGTGTCCTATTCATTGATTTCAAAAAAGCATTTGATGTAGTAGACCATAGCCTTCTTCTTAGAAAATTAAAATTGTATGGCTTATCCACAAAAACTCTTACGCTTTGTCACTCATATCTCACAAATAGACAACAATGTGTAAAAATTAATGCAACCTACTCTTCATTTCAAACAGTTTCCTATGGCGTCCCACAAGGCTCTATCCTGGGTCCCTACTGTTTGCAATTTACATCAGTGATTTATCTCTCCATACCACATCCACCTGTGAACTCTTTGCTGATGATAAACAATACATACAAATCATTCTGGTGTTACTGTTCTTGCACAAACTTTACAAGAAAGTGCGAATGACCTTGTCAAATGGACTGAAACTAAATCACATGTCGCTTCACCCTCAAAAAAACTAAATCCATGCTCATCACAACCAGGCAAAAAAAAGACAAAATCACACATTAAGTTTCCTCCTGTACATCTTACAAATGAACCCGTTGAACAGGTTAAATACCTCAAAGTGCTAGGAATAACAATTGATAATAATATGAGTTGGAAAAGCTCACATAACCTCACTATGCAAAAAAAGTTTCACAGAAAATTTATCAACTCACCAAAATCAAACGCTACCTCGACCTGCATTCACGCAAGCTCTTTTTCTAGTCTCATATTCAATCATACATAGACTATGGATCTACTCTATGGGACTGTGCTAGCGCTAACACCCTCAAACCCATTGTTAAGCCTATACACAAGCGAGCACTCAAATTAGTCCTCCTAAAAAGCAGTAGCCTTCTGGACTCGGACTATAAAAAGATTCAAGTTCTCCCCTTAAGTCTGAGCTTAGAATACAACAAAGGGATCATAATGCACAAGATTGTGTCTGGGAAGGCACCTCAACATTAGTTCACAGATTCTCAATAAATTCCTCAAGGACTCTACACAAACTACATGTCCCTGTTCCTAGAATTGACTTATTCCAATCCAGTTTAACGTATTCAGTTTCCCGTCAATGGAGCTCGCTCCCTGAATCAACCAAACAACGCCAATGCATATCAACCTTCAAACACCATTACTTCAACCATCTTATGTGCCAGTACTTGCATACTCCACCATAAATCCACCACCGACCACCACCACCCTCTTTGTCTTATATATGTACCTGACTATTACGAAGTGTTTTTTCTACTTGAAATGCACATGTATGTTATTTTGTTTAGTAAGAATGTCTTATGTGAGTACGAGCGCGCGCGCGCGCGTCTATGTGTGTCCGTGTGTGTGTGTGTGTGTGTGGTGTGTGTGTGTGTGTGTGTGTGTGTGTGTGTGTGTGTGTGTGTTTCCTACCACCTCCTGCCCTCTTGTCACTCTATCGATATGCTTATATTCTTATGTGACTCTCTCTCTCTCTCTCTCTCTCTCTCTCTCTCTCTCTCTCTCTCTCTCTCTCTCACGGTTCGGCTGGAATAACTTGATTTATTATCTATATGACACCCCCCCCCCCCCCCTCCTACCCGTGGCGACTGGGCTATCATTATGCATTTCCCCCCTCCATTTGTTCTTTATTTTCGTGCTTCAAGATCGATTGTCTTGTATCTCTTTGGAATTTTATTTTTGATTGTCAGATTGTTCTAAAATGCTCTCTTATCGCACCTACCTCTCGCCTCCTTCTCTCCCCCACCTTCTCTCTCTCTCTCTCTCTCTCTCTCTCTCTCTCTCTCTCTCTCTCTCTCTCTCTCTCTCTCTGTACCCTTACCCCACACTCCCTTCGCTCCTGCGTCTCTCTCTCTCTCTCTCTCTCTCTTCTCCCTCTCTCTCTCTCTCTCTCCCTCTCTCTGTATGGCTGGCTGCTGGCTGGCTGGCTGTCTGTCTCTCTCTCTCTCTCTCTCTCTCTCTCTCTCTCTCTCTCTCTCTCTCTCTGTGTGTGTGTGTCTCTCGCTTTCTAAAAAAATAATTCCGTATTGTATTGTAGTTCTAGTCACTTTTTGCATGTTTCCTTTGTTACCTCATCTTATTTTATGTTGTTGACCCTGCTCAGGGCGAGGACTGGATGTAAAAAAGCACATCAGTGCTTATCTATTATCCTCGTAAATAAAGAATTTTCTTTGTCTTGTCTTGTCTTTGTCTTTGTCTTGTCTCTCTCTCTCTCTCTCTCTCCTCTCTCTCTCTCTCTCTCTCTCTCTCTCTCTCTCTCTCTCTCTCCCCTTACCATGTATGTACACATGTGTATGTATTTATGTAAGTATATATGTATGCATGAATGGATGGATGGATTGATGGATGTGTCTATGTATCTCTCTACCTATCTATTTAGCTATCTCTATCTATGTATCTATTTACCCATCTGTCTATCCATCTTTCTATCTATCTGCCTGTCTATCTATCTTTATATCTTTATATCTATCTATCTATCTATCTATCTATCTATCTATCTATCTATCTATCTATCTATCTATCTGTCATCCACCAATCTATCCATCTGTGTCGACAAGCACGACTGCCCCTCTAAATGATGTGCGCTTTGGAAACAAAACTGCAATGTAGCATTGAATGAACGGCTGGGCTACATCGCCTGGCGAAGGTGATGCTGATGAGACATGTGTTGTTACGCAGGGTACATGCACATACCGAAACAGGGTGGATCCACAACATGTTTTACACAAATAAAAAAACTGTGTCACTGTGAGCAGACCAGCAGAGCACATCATCTTCTTGACTCATGTCACATGGAACCCACGGGACAATCAGTATATAATAACGTGTCCTGGGGCGTGTGAATCCAGACACAGTTTTCCCCAAACTCCACACAAGCGTCTGTGGATCCTGTTCCCTGATGACTTCGGTAATGGAACTAGCAAGGAAGCCCACATGTCCGTGTTCTTTTCCACTGGTTCGTTCTGCAAGCGGTTTAGACTCCGGTTCTCCTTCCACACAGAACACTTGAAACCTCGCCGACTGCCAGAGCTGGGCACCTGGAACTGTTCAGTGTCAGTGTGGCCTGACCTGTTTGAGCACTTTCCCTGTGATCTGAGACCTCAGTGTGCAGAACATGAAGATGAGGCCCCCTGTCCTTACACTTCGGATGAATGTGGACCGGGGAAGGTAAATTGAAAGCAGGCTTGTTAAACGGCAGTATGTTTACCTTGATATATGATTTATTTGACTACTAGTAATGATATTCATTTATCATGTATGGTATGTACAATTCAGAGTTGGAACTACAATGAATTGGGGAATATCACGCAAAAAACAAAGACTTCATCACCAAACCAGAATTTTTTTTTTTTTTTCTCTCCATGAATGTGAGCTTCAAAAACAAATTCAGATTTGTTTTAGTCCTACACGTTGCGTGTATATAATCCAGACAAAAGATGGCTACTGGTTGATGGATTTTCCAGGTGTTATGCAAGGGTGTTTACTATGTCCTCTCCTCTTTGCAGTTACCACTGACTGAGTAAGGAAACACGCCACCCGAGGGACACAGATCCAATGGGCTGAAGGAAAGAGTCACGCTGATCTGGACTTCGTTGACAACATAGCTGCCCAAGTAAACAGCACCAGGACCTCAAGTCTCTAGTGGACTAAGTCAGTAGATATTCAGGAAATGTCGGCCTTGTCCTTGTGTGCCAAGCTGTAAGAACATGCTGAGTGGCAAACACCAGCCTTCAACAGATGTATTCATTGATCAGAACCAAGTTGATGAGGTAGAGAAACTTCACCTGTTTAGAGAGTGCCGTCTACAGCTCCAACAAAATTTGTTCAGAACTGAAGTGTGGATCGGAAAAGCATCTGGAGCTTTCAATTAGCTGAACAATGTATGAACAAATAAGAAATTACTCCGTAGAATCAACCTGCAATTCCGTAACACAAATGTTCTACCGGTACTCTTTGCGCGTGCGAAACCTGGCATTTCAAACCCATCCAGGCGACTTTGACACAACATGCCTCGTTTAAGACCAACAATCACCAACGGCATCAGCACTATCATCTCTGTCAAGGGAACGAGCATGGAAATAGTTCAGAGCTTCAAGTACCTCCAGGCAATTGTTTCAAATGAGGGAAAAAACTGAAGTGCTCTCCAGACTTGCGCAAACAACAGCAGCGCTAGCCAGACTAAGACCCATCTGGAATGACAGAAGCATCACAATCAGTTCCAAGATGAAACTGATGCGCTCCCTGTCATTGCCATCTCTCTCTCTCTCTCTCTCTCTCTCTCTCTCTCTCTCTCTCTCTCTCTCTCTCTCTCTCTCTCTCTGCGAGACACGTGGACTCTGATAGCTGAACCTGAAAGAGGAATTCAGATGTTAGAGGTGTAATGCTTCTGCAAGATCCTTGGCATCTCACGCCAAGACCACACCACCAGCTTCGAGGTCCAGACCAGAGGAACGCAAGCCTTTGGACCATACGAAGACCCACTGTCCACAATAGAAAGAGAAGGAAAATGAGATGGTATGGCTATGCATCAAGACCAACAGGACGTGCCAAAACCATTCTGGAAGAAACAGTGCGAAGAGGCAGAATGAGAGGAAGACAGACAAAGTGAAGGGGGGGACGACATCAAGACACGGACTGGCCTCGCACACCGCAACTGCCTAAGAGCGTCTGAGAACCAGGAGGAACGGAGGACGCTGGTTGCACAAGTCTTCTGTAGTGCCGCAACGGTCCTTAAGACCCCAGGATAGGTGATGGGTGTTTATGGTTGAAACAAGTTATGAAAGGAAAGATGAGCGGGGGGGGGGGGGGGGGGGGGGGGGGGGGGCGGGGGGGGGGGGGGGGGCTTAGAAGAGAGGGGAAAAAGGAGGCGGCGACGGAAGAAGTCTGGAGAAGAAATAGTGGGGTAGAGAAGAGAGAGACTGCAGACGGATGGTGGGAAATAGAAGAGGAGGGAAGGGATACTACTGCTACTGCTACAACTATTGCTACTGCTGCTGCTGCTACTACTGCTACCACTAATACTACTGCTGCTACTACTACTGCTACAGCTGCCGCTGCCACTGCTGCTGCTGCTACTACTACTACTACTACTACTACTACTACTCATAATAATACTATATATAAATAATAATAATGATAACATTTAACATGTTTTATTATCATCATTATTGTTGTTGCTATTATTTATTATTATTTTTTTATTACTACTATTATTGTTCTTGTTGTTGTTGTTGTTGTTGTTGTTATCATCATTATTAGTATTATGATTATCATCATCATCGTAGTCATTATCATATAAGTTATTATTACCATCATTACCATGATGATGATGACGATGATGATGATGATGATGATGATGATAATGATGATGATGATGATGATGATGATGGCCAGGTCAAGCTCTCTCTCTCTCTCTCTCTCTCTCTCTCTCTCTCTCTCTCTCTCCCTCTCTCTCTCTCTCTCTCTCTCTCTCTCTCTCTCTCTCTCTCTCTCAACAAGTTTTGACATTAAACCCTTTACAATCCACGTTAAAAAAGCAAAAAGGTTTCTGCACAGTAGGAGAAACCCGTGCTGTTCGTGTATTCACTCGTGGAAGCGGTCAGCAGCTCTGCCGTACAGGTTTGCCTCGACGAACAGTGTTCACGTGTGACACTGCCACCAGTGACCGAGAGGTCTGCTGATGTTATGTCACTGAGGTTCCCATTTTCTGTACAGTATTTTTCATCATGTGGCCAGTCAACTCCCTGTCTTGATTTGTTCAAGTTGACATGGGTATTGAGGTAGTACTTTTTGCCATCGATAAGTATATGGTTAAAAATCATAGAGGCCTTTTTACCATCGGCTATTGCCATCTTGGAATAGGGAGAGAGGCCACGTCTGATTTCCCTGACACGAAAAGAAAAGTCCTTTCCAATAAAGATGTTACTGCCCTTCAATTTCGCTTTGGCCTTGAGAATTCTGAGCTTTTATTTGTACGATGAACAGCAGGCTATGACGGGAGAGTTATGTTTTGCATGTAACCTGAGTACACGGTCAAACTCGATTTCCCGTGTTTTGTCCAGTTTGTCTGCAACCAGGACGAGTAATGTCCCCTCACATCGTTCATTAGTCACTGTTTTGTGAATGGGGATACCATAAAAAAAAATATAAGGTTATTGCGCTTGGACCGACATTCTAAACCATCTGCTTTTCTTTCTAATTGCTCTACTTGGCCAAAAGCTCAGAGTTTTTCTCTAACAACTCCAAGGTTTCTTTCCTCAAATTCGCCACCGCCTCCCACAGATCATCAAACCACAATGCATAGCAGCAAAAACTGATCGCGAAGGGCCTTTAGGCTATTTTCCATCTCAGCAAACTTACAGTCCAGCTTGTTCATCACGTGTGGGTGGGGTTGCTGGGGAGAAACCGAGTCGTCTGCCCGGCGTCCAGAGAAGCCCCGGTCCTGATGGTGCTGTTCCTCTGTCCTGTCGTGGCACTCTGGCT
>JADBJO010003959.1:200000-219718 GCA_016801955.1 Conus betulinus | reverse complement strand
AATGTTCCACCCATAAAATTATCGCGCCGTTAGAAGATTTATCCCCGCCGCATAATCTGTTGCCCCATGGATCTCTCCATGAATATAAACCGCTGATCTTCTTTGAAAACCTGGCTTTACATCAGATTTCGAGAATGTACAAACACAAAAACACAAGAAATTAAGGAGTACGGGTGCCTTGTGTCAAAGCTATCAACACTGTGAGCTCAGAAGTGGTAGATCGAGCTGCTACAAACTTTGCCCTGAATTGGCAGGGAATCCTGCTCAAAACTTTCACCTCTAGACTGCCACGAAGCTGTCCTGTATTGGAAGAAAACTCACGCCGCATCACTGCCACGATGGCTGTTCAGGAATGGCGGGCACTCATTTTGGCGTCTTGTATTTTGGGACTGTTTTCAGGAAGAATGAGTACAACAGCATTCAGAATTGTGAAGGTCTGTACAATCTAAAAATAACGGGAAACTCCCCTTCATCACCCAGAAATGACTTTCAAGTGATCTAAGTGGGTGATTGAAGTGACAATGAGCTCACTATTAATGCAAGGTAAGCACAATTATGATGCCAGGTCCGAACATAAGTGGCAGCCGAGCAAAACGTCCACAAGTCATGGAGTTAGCTGAAGCTCAGCATGAATCAGAACGGCTGTAAGATGAAGTCAGTGGTGATGAACTACAATCTGATGATTCTCTGGAAGATGAAGGTGAAGAAGACAAGGATTCTCAGCCTCAAGTGATCCACCCAGAGGAAAGAGCTGACTTCAATGACCAGTTCGATGCTGTAGCCGAAATAAGTCACTCATCTGAAAGTTCGGCCTGCAAAGCCGAAACTGAACACAGACCAGTCTCAGAAAATATGTTCTGCGTTTTCAAATGACTTACTTTACAAAACTGTACTGGTCACATGAACTCAGAAAATATGACAAAACACTTTTTCTTCTGTTATTGTCCATTCATGATCTTTAAGAAAATATATACTTTCATGTACATTAGTTCAGCATTGTGTCCCACACAATATCTATTTTCAGCATCCATCCATTTTTTTTTTTCCCCCCAAAAAAGATTCCTTGGCAAATGAGTTCAGTTTCTTAGCCAAATTCCATGGCAAGTTAAGGGAGATAATCAAAATCCTTCTTGGGTAGACTCCCTTTGCCACAGAACTGTATCTGTGGAACTCTCCTTGTACTGTATGCGACATTTCCAAGGCCACTTTCCACACACCTCCTCTCCCCAAAATAATGTTAAACCTCCCCCCAAAAAAACACACACACACACACACACACACAAACACACACACACACACACACACATCCAGAGTGATGCGTTCCACTGCAATCTGTCTCTCTAAACAGACCAATCAAAGTTTTGTTCAACTGTTAGCTCAAAGACGGAGATTTACCTTCTTAGTTTCAGGTTCTTTGGAGAAGGTCATGCGATGAATTCCGGTGGTTTTCCACTCTCAATGCGTTATCAGTGACCTCCCCTTCACGCAGGTCGGTCACACCTGAAACAATTCCACAACAACTTTTTCTCGCCCCGACTCCAAGAATAACAATAATGATGTTTCCATTAGCATTTCCATCAATATTCCATGAGCATTTCCGTTGACTTTCAGTCAGTCAGGTAGTTCTGTTGGTGACTTTGTCATTCATTCTGCCAATCAGTCATTGTTTGTGAAAGATACACAGTTTTTTTTTGTTTTTTTTTTTAAATCCAAGTACTGTTTCTGTGATTGGTTGTAACATTCATTCAAACAAATGACCACAGAGTGTTTGTCATTTCATTAGCAAGTTGGTTCATTAATCTGCAAAAAAACGCTGATTTGAAGGGGATGGGTCTGGGGTTTGTAAAAAGAACGAGTTAAATAATATACATGTAACTGTCAGTTAATGCGTGTGTGTGAGTGTGTGTGTGCGCGCCCGTGCACGCACTTGCGTGTGTGTGTGCACTCATGTGCAAATGTATATGAGAGAGAGAGAGAGAGAGAGAGAGAGAGAGAGAGAGCGAGAGAGAGAGAGCGCACTTGTGTGCTTGAGAGAAAGAGAGAGAGAGAGAGAGAGAGAGAGAGAGAGAGCGAGAGAAAGAGTGTGTATGTGTGTGTGAGAGAGAGAGAGAGAGAGAGAGAGAGAGAGAGAGAGAGAGAGAGAGAGAGAGAAACAGAATCTATGTGCGTTTGTGTGTGTGTGTGTGTGTGTGTGTGTGTGTGTGTGTGTGTGTGTGTGTGTGTGAGTGGTTGTGCGTGAATACACATGTGCGTGTGCGAGTGTGAGAGTGTTTTGTGTATGTTTGTTTCTGTGTGCATATGTGTCTGTGTGAGATATTTTGTATGGGTATGCTTTTGTTTTGTGTCTGAGACAGAGGCAAGGAAAAGAGACGATGCAGACGTCATCTTGAGTCCTCTGTGACGAAGTCTGAATATATATTCTTGAGTCCATGCCTAGAGTGGAGTCGTCATGTACTGATAATACGATAACTTGGCTGATTTGAGCAAATGTTGTATTCCCAACATAAAGCTTTTCCCTCTTTAAATTCCTTGGTCAAGCGAGTGTAATAAACATTTGCTTATGACAAAACACATTTTTCCGTACTAGACAGACAATGTGTTGTATCATTAACCTACTGAACAGAAAAAGATAAATGGCAGTCCAAATTTTCTTGCATTTTGCCATACAACGTAATACCTTTCCTGAGAATATCAACCATCTGACACCATCATGGAGTTTTCCATTTCCTGACTGGTTCCTTTCCAAATGGCTACAGAGCTATCACTGTTTGTTTGGTCTGAAGACTGCACGTATGGCTGTCCAAAGAGCATGCCATCAGCCCTGTGACGGCATCAAATGAATAGCACTTCAGTCTGTGCAAATTTTGGGGAAACAAAATCCTTGCTGATCTTGAAAATAGTCAGCGCTGATGTTATACTGGCTGCAAATTCCCTCAAACTCAACAAACAAGGTAATCATTCCAAAAATATCAGAAGTCAAGCATGCTACTGTCATACAGACTGCTCATGTGTGGTATGCAGTAACAAACAATTAAGATTTAAACTTCCTTTGAACTTTTTTTTAAACCAGGCTTTCAGTCATAATGAATACAGCTGTTGGAAAGTTGGTCAGGAGACTGCATTTTGACCATCTCGTCCTGGTGGCTTCCTCTCATATACATTTATATATACATCTGTTGTTCCAGCTCTGACTCACTTCTTAAGACTTTATGGTTTAAAGCCATCACTGGTCAAAATTGTCACATTTCCCTTTCCCTGGATGTTTTAAGTTCAGTGGATTCCACTGTGCAAGTGTACAAAACATGTGCAAGTGTCTCTGACCATGTTCCTATAATTCCTATGGGCAGAAAATGGATGACTCACCATTGTTATGCGCTGTCAAAAAAGCAATTTGTTGGTTCCTGGTTTGATCCGAATGAATCCAACTTCTCGATGTAAAGGCTGGTTGGTTTCAGGATGCCACGAGTATAAACTGCAAAATGTTGATGAGAGCGGTCAGTGTGCACATGCATGTTAAATCCTGACCTACCAAAACAGCAAAGATTCTGACCATCTAAAAGCTCACCTGAAGACTTCTTTACTAACACGGAGAGGGGAGGGGGGATTTAATCATATCGGTATGATATATACTTGAAATATTCCCAAAATAAAATTCCACTCCCAAACATTTCAACACTCTCATCCGATCATTTATTGTCTTACTGTACTTATCAGTATTGAAACCAACTGTACTTATCAGTATTGAAACCAACTGTACTTATCAGTATTGAAACCAACTGTACTTATCAGTATTGAAACCAAAGACAAAATATATCAAGGTAAATTCACTAAGCCAAAAAAAATGGTATCTTACAGAAACAAAAGATATGCTGGGAATGTCTAGTAATACAAGATCACATTAAGTACAAATAGTACCTCTCTTACACATACACATACATACAGATGTTCAAGTTTAAATTAAATAAAGAAAAAGTAAACATATGTAAAAGATAAGTAAACAGGGTATGAATCTGATCTGCCGTGGTAGCTGCCCACAATGTGCTACATGGTACAGGGCTTCCTCTCTCTCTTTCTAACACACACACACACACACACACACACAGATATTCAAATGCACAAAGAAAGAGAATAGAACTTTCCGTGTACATTAGCAACTGGAGGACATTTCCTTCAAGCACCATATACAGTACTGTATGACAGATATTCGACAGTTTTCTTCGATACAGACAGCCTGTACATTAGTTTTGTTGGTTTGCTGAAAACAGCAAACATACTGTTAACACTGTTCTTAATACTGAATGACTGCTGGAATGATCTCGTCACTAAAACTATTGGACATCTAGCCAGTTGACCTTATGGTTGGTCAGCTCAACATCTATTTACTTGGGTTTTCCCAAACTGCGGGGAGTGCCTACTTTCAACCATTCTTGTAACTTTCTTAGGGAGGAGGGTGAGGGAGGCGGAATAATTCTATATAAAACATATCCACCCATGTTGCATTTGTGATGACAGATATGTGTATGAATGTGTATGAATGGTTTTTCTCTATATGTGTATGTGTGTGTCTGTGTATGTGTGTATGCATGTATGTGTATATGTGTGTGTTCATGTTTATGTGTGCATACAAGTTTGTGAGTAATGTGTGCATGAGTCACTGTGCGTTATGTGTGTACATTAACTCGTATCTCACTGTATGTATTTGATGACATGCTATAATCTGTATGCATTTGAGTTGCGAAGTGAAATAAGGAAAGATTTTAACTGACAAGCTCCCCAAAAGCATCCCCTCAAAAACTGTGCATGTGCACGCACACGCACACGCACATGCACACGCACACGCACACACACACACACACACACACCCTAACAGGTTTCTATTTCAAAACCAAGCTTCTCACCTGAACTGAATGTTGGGCTGGCCAAAAGTGAAGAATTCCGCCTCCTCCACATATTTGAAGTCTTTGATCGTGGGATAACGCCCTTCCCCAGTTCCCCTCCATTTGCCCAGTATCCAGGCCAGGGGTTGTATCATCTCTGGGACCTGGGATCCTTCAACACAGGTAACACAAACAGTGACAACAATCTAACACAGAAAGCACCCTCAGTTTTGTCTGTCTGTGTGTCTTTGTCTGCTGCAGTCTGTCTCTGTAGCTGGCCCTGCGACACACTGTCTTTTTCACCTGACCTTCTCCACAGCTGGCATTGTGATTCACTAGAACACTGGGCACATGGGACATCAAGACTGAATCTCTTTTTGTGCCAGTAAGTTGCATTAATCACAGTTTGATGCGACCATATGGTGAAGTGAAGCAAGTTGAAACATGCTTTGCCAATGGTGTGTAGATATTTAAAAACGCCATGATAATTGTCTGCTGAAATACCTCAGTTAGGAGAGCATAAAATTGATGATCTAACTGTCCCTGGCATAATCCTGAATTATGACACAGTTTTTTTTTTTTTTTTTTTTGGGGGGGGGGGGGCAGAAGTGGTCTAAAGTGTAAGGCAAAGAGAGAGAGAGAGAGAGAGAGAGACAGACAGACAGACAGACAGACAGACAGACAGACAGACAGACAGACAGAGGGAAGGGGGTGGGGGTGAAGGGAAGAAGAAAAGGGGAGGGGAAAGGGGGACTGGGGATACGGCAAGGGGAGGAAGGTCTGAATCCTGGCGGCAATAAAAATATTTCTGGCAGCAGAAGGGTATCTAGGGTCTGGATACAGCCAGGCCAGATCAGAATATAACCAATTCAGAGCTGCTGAAACACTTACCTGAGGAGGAGGGCGGCTTCTCTGAGTATGTTCTGGTATCCAGCTCTCCATACACTTTCTCCATAACAATACATATATTCATTTACCTATCTGTTTACCTATCTATGTAAAGAGTGACAGCTAGCTAGCTATAGAGAGAGATATATAAAGAGGAAAAGGAATGGTCTTTGTGGGTTCCCAGCAGCATTTAAGAGAAAGAATATTGTGCTCTAGAACAGTCTAAACAGCTGTCAGCTCTCCATTTCCTAGTCTGCTGTGAAAAAGTCGCCATCTGTCACCTTGCTACAGAACAGATTCTATAAAACAGTCTCTCTAGTTGTCAACTCCATCTCCAACTCTACTCTAAGAGAGTATCTCCAACTGTCAATTCCATCTCCAACTCTGCAAGAGAACAGCCTCTTCACCTGCCAACTCTGTAGTAAAAATATTCATGAATATTGGTCTGCTCATGTTCCAGAACCCCGCTCATAGCGTATACAAGAGTGACAGAAAATGATGAACAGTCAAGTAACATACCTATAGAAAAAAAAAAGATAATGAAATAAACAAAACAAACACAATCAATCCACAACACAAATACGCATAAAAATGAAACACAAAATTAAAACTCGACCAAACCAAGAAACACTTCCAATGCACTCCCCCACCCTCCCCTCCTCTGTCCTTCTTACCACACCCACACATGCGCAGGCCCATATGTTTTCATTGTATGCATGCGCATGCACACATACGGACATAAAAGAATGCAAACGTGTGTGCACATGCACACACTCACATACGATCCTGCACTTATATCTAATAACTTAAACAGACATGTATGCATGTGCACCTGCGCGCACGCACACACACACACACATGCACACAAACATACAATGTACCTAACAAACCAAATGTACATAGTTTGGGGGAACAACAATACAAGAGTATTTGAGAAAAAATGGTCAGATTGTTCTACACTAATAGATTGTAAGCTGAGACATGAAGGAAGAGAAAGATTCCTAAGAATGAAAGGTAGATTGTTCCAGACTGCTGGGGCTTTTTTAGGTAAGAGATCTTTAATGAGAGTCTTAGTTCTGCTAAAGGAAATTCTTTTTAAGAGCTCAGTGTCTGATGAAGAGCACAGCTGGCGAGGAGTATGTAGAAAAAGTTTGGACAAATAGTTGGCAAGAAGAAGTATAAATGTGGAAAAGTTTGGACAGATAGTTGGCAAGAAGGAGTATAAATATGGAAACGTTCAGACAGGTAGTTGGCAAGAAGGAGTATAAATATGGAAAAGTTTAGACAGATAGTTGGCAAGAGTATAAATGTGGAAACGTTCAGACAGATAGTTGGCAAGGAGTATAAATGGGAAAGTTCAGACAGATAGTTGGCAAGGAGGAGTATAAATATGGAAAAGTTCAGACAGATAGTTGGCAAGAAGGAGTATAGATGTGGAAACGTTCAGACAGATAGTTGGCAAGGAGTATAAATGTGGAAAAGTTCAGACAGATAGTTGGCAAGGAGTATAAATGTGGAAAAGTTCAGACAGATAGTTGGCAAGGAGTATAAATGTGGAAAAGTTCAGACAGATAGTTGGCAAGAATGAATATCAATGTGGAAAAAGTTCTGACAGATAGTTGGCAAGGAGTATAAATGTGGAAAAGTTCAGACAGATAGTTGGCAAGGAGTATAAATGTGGAAAAGTTCAGACAGATAGTTGGCAAGGAGTATAAATGTGGAAAAGTTCAGACAGATAGTTGGCAAGAAGGAATATCAATGTGGAAAAGTTCAGACAGATAGTTTCTTTCTCAAACTCAGCTAAACAGTCTCTTCAGCTGTCAGTCGATCTCAGACTCTGCTAGTGCTATAGAACAATCTCTCCAGCTACCAACTCCATCTCAACCTCTGCAATGAAACAGCCTCTATAGCGGTCAACTTATAATACTACATTGCGATAGAACAGCCTCAACAGTTGTGAACTTTCTTTGGAACTTTAGTGAATACAATATGTAACCAAGCACACTCTGGTCACCACAGTCTCTCACAGCAGACACCTGTTTGCAACCACCTGCTTCACTCCAACTGTGACCAGCGACCCAGCCTGGCCCGAGAGTAGAGGGATCCATCATCTCATCATCCTTTACTCTTATTCGACACCATCTTCATCCAGCATCTCCATGCCTTCCTCTCCTACCAACCCTTACAACCTTTGGCTCATCAGAAAGAGATTACTCTCACTGTGAAGTACATCTCACTCTGCAAGAGAACAGTCTCTCCAGTTGTCAACTCTCTCTTTCTCTCTCTCTCCTGTGCCAATTCAACTTAATGAATCTAACTGATACGGAAAATAATTCGATTCAGTACTTTTACTCTTTTTTTTTTCTTTTCTTTTTTTTTTCCGTTTTGTTTTCTTTAATTTGAGTTTACTGTTTTATGTCTTACAGACCCTGCACTTTGACCTTTTCGGGTTTTTTTTTTTTTTTTTGTTTTTTGGCTATGTCTTCTTTTATAGCACAAATGAAATGGGATTGAATAATATATCTGAACATGTGAAATGTTGAAAGACAAATAAACAACTGAACAAAACCCCATGGCCCTCACTATGCCTACGAAAATGAACAAAATTGTAAATGAGAGGCGACCTCTTGTTAAAATGAATGCACTGGCAAAGTGTGCTGGCCAAGTGTGTGTCGAAACTGCTTCCATAAACTCAGAAGGTGAGCTGGTAAAAAAGTCTTCACTTGTTAAAAAAACTAACAAACAAACCAACAACAACAACAACAAAAGATTCAAATGCCAAAAGCAAAAACATTGATGCCATATTAACAGATTCTTCATGATGCCTCATAAACAACAACTGTAATAAAAGAATAACACACACAACAACATTCTACCATACATAAGAATAATAGCTAACGAACAAACAAATGAAAATGGAAACAAAGAATACAGCTATGTACCTGTTTTCTGATTCACGGATGGTACTTGGCCCGTTGCCATGCCTTAAGATAGCTTGCTATGGTGCCTTCAGCTTGCTATGGTGCTTTCAGGTGGCTCCTAATGTTGAAACCTTCAAGAGAAATGTCAATCTTAATTATTCCATACCGTTAGATTACAGTATCAACATTCATCAAATGAAAACAAAAAGTAAAATTCACACTATACATTCTTGTGTGTGTGTGTGTTGTGTGTGTGTGTGTGTGTGTGTGTGTGTGTGTGTGTGTGTGTGTGTGTGTGTGTGTGTGCGAGGGTGTGTGTGTGTGTGTAAGAGTGTGTGTGCGTGCGTGCATGTGTGTGTGTGCGAGTGCATGCGTTTGAATGTGTATTATGGTGTGGTGTGTGTGTGTGTGTGTGTGTGTGCATGTCTGTGCACACGTGTGTGTGTGTGTGTGTGTGTGTGGTGTGTGTGTGTGCGTGTGTGCTTGTGTAGCCGCGCGTGCGTGCGCATGCATGTGTGTGTGTGCATGCATGTGTATGTGTGTGCATGTGTGTGTGTGTGTGTGTGAGTGTGTGCATACGCATGTGTGCTTTCGTCCGTCAATGCTGCTGACAGCTTTGTACTGAAATGTTTAAACTTTTTTTTTTTTTTATGAATGAGAACTTGGCATTCTTACCCAAAAAGAACATAATCACTGATTTAAATTTTAGTCAGCAACGAAGGTCATTGTTAAATAAAGGAGAACTGCTTTCCATTTCATTGTGTCTAAACAATCCTTTTTTCTCTGTTTCCTTTTGTATATTATGTAATGGCCGAGGTCCTTGATGACCCAAGCATCTGCCATTGAACACCAAAGACACTAGACATGACACAGAGGGAGGGAGGGAGGGAGGGAGAGAGAGAGAGAAGAATGAATAAGAATTAACACATTTTTTAGAAATCAAGTTTTATTCTCTTCCACACAACAACAGTGGTATTTTATTTTAGATCAATCATCTTCTTCATACTGTTACTATAAAAGCATGTCATACAAACAATCAGTCTACATTCCAGTTTGATGGTTATTCATTTCCTTCATTTTTGTAGAATTTGAACACAGTGTATTCTGGACAATTTACTGCAACAAAAAGTGTGCAGTACTATTTTAATATTCATTGTGGTAGATATTCAGACATAAGGTTTTTTTGTGAACACACCCCATTTTAGCTGTAACACAGTACTTCTATTTGTCTATAACATCTCTAAACCATCTTTCCCTCTCTGTTACTTTTTTCTTCACTTTTTTTTCCTTTGCCTGTTGAGGGCCCATGATCAATATGTTAATTGTTTTGGAAGCTACAACTGGGGAAAAAATGAAAAAAAACTCTCACATACATGTGTGCATGTAGACAGACACAATAATTTGACAAATGTCAGTTTGCACCTTAATTTTTCTAAGCATTGGGTGACAGGCTGTTCTGCCTACCTCCCCCACAGTACATGCACTGAGAACAGGTAAAACCTTGGTCTAACCCAAATCCAAACTCCATTTTCATCCTACCTAGCCCTAACTCAAACACTAATCTAACCCTGAACCTATAACATTCTGCTCTCCAGTGTTTCCTTCTGGGTGATGGTAAACTGCACAACATTGCTTATGATAATTGTGTGTGTGTGTGTGTGTGTGTGGTGTGTGTGTGTGTGTGTGTGTGTGTATTTGGATGTGTGAGAGCAAAATTGTGTGTGTGCAAGTGTATAATATATAATATATATATGTGTGTGTGTTGTGTGTGTGTGTGTGTGTGTGTGTGTGTGTGTTTGTGTGTGTGTGTGTGTGCACATGCACAGGAACATGTGCTAAAGTATGTGGTGTGTGTGATCATGTTTGTGCACACGTGTATGTGTTTGTGTGTGTGTTCATGTATCCATATATCCATCTGTGTGTGTATGTCATGTGTGTGCATATGTGTGTGTATGTATGTGCATATGTGTGTGTGTGTGAGTGTGAGTGTGTGTGTGTGTGTGTGTGTGTGTGTGTGTGTTCGTGCGCGCATGTCTGTGCGTGTCTGCATGTGCATGTGTAGAGGATCAATATGTACGTGCACACTGTAAAATTTGCAGTAAATCTTTTTCTACGTATGTTGATGCATGTTTGTGTTGTGTATATGTGTGCATGTGTATACGTGCAAGTGCATGTGTGTGTGGTGTGTGTGTATGTGAGCATGTGCATTTGTGTATGTATGTGTGTGTGTGTGAAGTGTTTCTGTGTGTTGTGTGTGTGTGTGTGTGTGTGTGTGTGTGTGTGTGGTGTGTGTGTGAATATCTGTGTATATGTCTACATGTATATATATTTGTGTGCACCTGTTTGTGCATGAGTGTATCTGTGAACAACATGTGCCTGTGTTTATCAGTGTTGTGTGCAGTCAGTGTTTCTTCTCATGTGTAATGTCTCAACTAGACTACTGTAATTCTGTGTTAGCAGGACTTCCTTCAGAACAGCTTGCACAATTACAAATAGTGCCAAACAGTGCAGCTCGGCTTGTTCTCAAAAAGCGTAAAAATGAGCATATTACACCTTTGTTACATGAACTCCATTGGCTTCCCATCAAATATCGATGGCAGTTCAAAATCGCAGTTTTGCATATCGTTCCTTCGATGGGACACTCCAGCAGTATCTTTCTGCTTCTCTGTTCCACCTATCAAACTTCTCTATCTCTTCACTCATCTTCTCAAAAACTGATGAAAATTCCCTAGGCACTGGTTAAAGACAGTCGGCAAGAGAGCATTTAGCTTTGGTGCACCCACTCTTTGGAATTCTCTTCCTGACAGCTTACATGACCTGCCTACATTATCTAAATTTAAGTCAGAGTTAAAAACATACTTCTTTAGGAATGCCTTCTTAACCATATCTAAATGTTTTGTCTGTTATTCTGACCTGACTTATTATGTGTTGCATGCAAAACTGTATTGTTTACGCTTGAACCAATGAACTTGATAAGTGCGCCTGTGCTGGTAGGTGTGTGTGTGTGTGTGTATGGGAACACATGTCAGTGCGAGTGATTGAGTGTGTGTCAAAGCGCAACGAGCTGATCCCATGAACTGCACCATATAAACCCATACATTATTATCATTCTTATGTGCGACTTAAAGTACAAGTGTTGTGTGTGTGTATGCGTTTGTTTTGGAGCCTGTGTATGAACATTTGTAAGCACGTGGGTTTTAGTGATGGTGTTGGTTTTACTTGCATGTATTTGTAAATGTACAAACAGACCTTTCTCTCTCCATTTCATCATAAGGAATACAAAATACCTCCCTCTCTCTCTCTCCCTCTTGTTCTTTCTCTTCTCTTTCACATACACACAAAGTGAGAGAAAGACAGAATCATATTTCTTGTGCAGTTCACCATCATGCTGTGTGCTGTTGCGCAGTATGATTTTTTTTTTTTTTTTTTTTTAAACAGGCAATATGCAATGTATGCACATGCAGAATACTTTTGCATGAAAGTGATGAATTATATCTTGTTAGGGCAGCCAGATTGTGTGAAAGATATACGACGTAAAAAAAAAAAAAAAAAAGTGGCGAAATTGCGGTAATTGCCTTCGATTTTGTGTGCAAGTGTGTGTGTGTGTGTGTGGCAACGTCCATCTTGCGCCAAATTCAATAGGTGGTTCCTCGTTCTTCATTTTCGTTGTCCTGAATGTTGTTTATCTTGCCTGACGAAGACCTATGAGGTCGAAACCCATCGTGTTTTGTCTTGTGATTCGTTTGTTCATGTTTGGAGGAAACAGCGCTTAACTTTTTTTTTTTTAAGATTAGTAAATGTTAACTGAACTACAAATCGCACAGCAGTAAATTCTTTGATAACAATACGTGAATATGAAACGGTATCAAGACTCTGAGATTTTCTCTGCGGGTCTGATCTGCTTGTCCACGCTATGCCGTAAACCTGCAATGTATGATTACCAAATCAAATAATGCGGACGTTTTTGTTCGTCTGGTATGTTTTCCTGGGACGTGTTCATTCGGGTCTCACTTCCGTGAAAACCAAAACAATTGGAAAACCCGGTATGGAAAGTTGCACGGTTTGTTAAAAAAAAAATATGTAATCCTAATATGTTACGAGAAACCTCTATGAGATCGTACATCACACGTTCACGTTTACATACGCTTCTCCAAAAGAGTAATCTTGCCTTCGAAAATAAAATGAAGGGAGTAATTATCATCATTACAGCAAATCCAGTTTTACTTTGTACTTAAGACCACATCCTGTTGGGCATGCGTAGTTATATGTTTTGGTTTGTACGGAAATGGATTTTGATGGTAAGACTCGTTGTCCGTTGATTAATTAAATTTTTAACACAATGTATACCGTCCATGATACAATAATCATTTCAATTCATTATTTATTCAAACATCCATGCAATTCTTATTTTTACGTGTATTCAGAATCTGCCATTATAGCGTCAAAGTTTGGCTACTTTCGACAAGGAAAATGTCACGATGATCACATGACATGATGATGATGGTAGTTCTGTAGAGCACTAGACCAAGTTGATCGCAAACAACGACTGGTGTTCGCCAGTGGTCAGTGGAAACCGATAGTGTACATGATTGCATGTTCCATCAGCCAACATCTGAAACGTCGACTTATATCTTTATGTGAAGTGCTCATCAAACACATGGTCATGGGAATATATCACTTATCAGTAAATGCTTTTTTTTTTTTTTTTTTTGTTTGGTCTTTTTATGTCGTTTCCATGGAAACGAAAGTCGTGGATGGGCTTCATTTTCATTCATAAACACGGTCATAATCAACCTTCAGATTATTCAGCTGGAGTGTTCAGCTGGTATGTGTATTGTGTTTGTAGAAAATCAAGGACAGGAATGGCAGGACAGTTGATGTTAAAGGTTGAAATTACCTTTGACTTATAAGATAAAAATCTCAGATTATTCTCTGTAAGGTTGATGTTTTTGTTTTTGTTTGTTTTCAATTTGCTTGCTTGTTTGAGTGGCAAAGTGGTCTAGGGCATAGGCAGGAAGCCAAGCGAACCAGGATTCTCAATCTTATCTTTGTGCCTGCCACTTCACACAGATTTAATCATGCAGACTAAATCTGCTTGGTATTGTGGATCATAAGAGGCAGCAGAGACAGCAAGCAGCCAGCGCTTAGGTCAGCCAGGCAAGCAATCTTAACACCAGGCCCAAAGTTGATGTTGATCTCTTTTATAGCAGAATTGCATTGCAGCAAGAAACTCTTACACACACATATGTTCTCCTTTTATACATGTTTGTCATCAATACGCAGTTAGATTTAATGATCAACGCGACTTAGACTTCCTGAGAACACAGCATCGAAGCAAAAATAATACTACAGTATAACAAACTATCGATAAACTCGGCATAACAATATAATTCTAACACAACAACTATTAAAAGAAACTTAATCAGTTTTCTGATGATAATTCTAACAAATGACTATTAAAACAAACTTAATCAAGTTTCTGATGATTTGCTTTTCCTCATTACCAAAAAAACTGTAAACAAATAAATCATCTTAGCAATGAAACCTTAGTAACTGAAGTGAAACAAAATTAATATTCCAAAAACAATTGATTTCTTTTTTCGATTGATGTACAATTTCAAGACTATATGTTCAAAATAAAAAAAAAATTAAATATTCGCTTGCTTTGATGCAACTTATATTTATCTATCTTCCATGGAAACATGTTTAATTTCTTATCTACTATTGGAGAGCGTTTGATGCATTCGTTTTTCTTCAGTGTTATCTTCTCTTTGAATGGCTGAGCATTCCAGTAACTTCAAAAATCCATTAGTAAGTTTTCTTTTGTGTGTTTTTTTTCTTTACTTATAACTTCACTTCTCCACTTTTTTTTTTTTTTTTTTTTAAATCAGCAGACCACAAAATTTTCACAGTTTGTTTGAATGGTTAAATGATCCTCATATGTCCTAAGACAAACTTCAGACTTCAAACTTTTATTATATCCCCATATGCAAAAAAAAAAAAAGTTTCCGCAGCCATGCAAAACACACATACATACAAACAATTCAACATAAGAATATCAATCTGTGGGTGAAACTGGCCTCAAAAACAAAATAACAGACACCTTTTTCAATGTGGTTTATGTACATGTAAAAAATTTAGACATTATACCCAAACAAATCCATACCCAAACATTTACACACACTCCCCCCCCCTCCCCAAACACACACACACACACACACACACACACACACACCACACACACACACACACACTGAACATGTGTGTGCACTGCAAACCTAAACCTACATCACTCTCTTTTTCACCCTCTCCCCTCCTCCAAATCCCTCTAACCTCCACCCCCCAACCCCCTCCCATTCACCCCTATTAACCACTCTCTCAATCCTGCTGTCATGAAATTTGTATGTAAGGGAAAAAAAGTGAACTCCAATATATAAATGATTGGGAAACTGAGATGGAGAAAACAGAGAAGATGATAATAGAGAAGAGAGGGACAGAGAGACAAGCCAGTAGGGGGAGGAAGAGTGCATGTGAGTTAGAGACAGACATAGTGAAGGTGAGAAAGAGAAAGACTCAGAGAGCGACAGATAGTCAGGCAGGGAGAGACGGACAGCAGAGAGAGAGAGAGACAGAGAGAGAAGGGGAGGAGAAGGAGAGAGAGAAAGAGGGAGAGACAGACTGACGGACAGAGACAGAGAGCTTAAACACAGACAAAATCTTCAGAAATGTTTGCCATTAAGACCCAAAAAACACACTTTACTTCTTATGCACTCGCCCCCACGGAGCCTAAAAACAGCCTGCACCAATGTACTTTAAAAAACTGTTCTGCTGGAGTCTTACATGTTTTGCAGAATTAACTGCAAACGAAATCTGGATGAAATGAAAGTGAAGCAGAGAGATCTGTCTGGTTGAGACTCAGAACTTTTATTTTAAAAAAGGACAAGGCTTGTATTTTATATTTCACGTTTCAGGAAAATAGAGCCATTTTGCCAGAATTTTTTTCAACTTGAACTCATAGGCAGAAGTTGAAAGCTCATGTCTTAGCCCTGACAGAAAATCTAAAGCCTAGAAATCTTGAACAGTATGCCACTGTGAAGAAAGAAATGGAACTGAAAGTACGCCAGAGGCAGACCTTCAACTGCCCAACATGCAGCAAAAGACCTGCCACCACTACAACTTGAGATTGTGTAAGAATCTGTAATATGAAAGACACTTAAGGAAATTGGCTGCAAGTTTCCATTGTCAATGTTAATGTATCGTCAGATTGACGGAACAGTATTCCATGCAATACAGCAGCCTTGGTGTCTTACCCCAAGGCCAGAGCTAGAGATGATTACCCCTTCCACTAACTGGTTATGAGAGCAAGTGAAGCAGATGACAACACAAATCTTATCTGAATGTCCACTCCATGGTAGCCTGGAAGACAGAGTCTGGCAGATTGGTAACAATGCACTGGAAGCTGTGGAGGCCTTTGGGGGAGCTCCAGAGAACAGTGAACTTGATGTCAGAGATCTGACTGCAAATGTGATGACAAACAAGATGACAGAATCGTTCATAGTGTTGCTGCCTGTCAGAGCCAGCATACCCCTATTACCACAGTAGTGCTGGACACATTTCACCTCTTTGTACCAGGTCTTGCACATTTGTCACATATGCACACATGAACACACACACACACACACAACACACACACACACACACACACACACACACACACACACACACATGCATGCACATATGCAAGCACACACACACACACACAAACACACTCACTCACACACACACACACACACACACACACACACACACACACACACACACACACACAGAGCAAGAGTGCGCATGCATGTGCACGCACCTGTGCGCAAGAAAGAGAGAAAAACAGAGAGAGAGAGAGAGAGAGGTCTTTCTTATGTAATGTGAAAAGGGGGGATGTAGGGTTATTAGATCCACCACATACGATGAAAGTCTACATTTGGCTGATGGTCTGTACTCACAAGCTTTCAGGATCTTTGGATCATACTTAGCTTATAATACTGGTCAATCATAAAAGGAACATGTCCAACAATACACATTGCTTCCACTTCGAACATTATCAAGAGAATTCCCAGCCAAGCATGGATAACCAATATTACATAAGCCACATGGTTGTAAATAGCTCCATTGATAGAGGGAGAGAGAGAGAGAGAGCAACACACACACACACACACACACACACACACACACACACACACACACATCACTGACAGAGTGAAAGGAAAGAGAGAACTGTTCAGTGTGTGTGACCCAATAGTTTAATTGTTTTTGTCTCTTGGAAACACAGTCCTGATTGGTTATTTTTATGTTTGCAATGTTTTGTTTTGTGAAGTTAACAGTGCTCGGTTGCAATTTAACTTTTGTTTGCAGGGCATTTTGTGTTTTGAGAGGATTGGTGTTCAGTAATACTAGTGAGAGGACAGCATTCATTATCCAAGTTATTTTAAATCCCTTAGTTTCCAACTGATCCAAAAGGAAATTGAGTCACTGTAAACAACAAACTAACATGCTAAATCAAAATGTAATGATTCAGAAAAATGATCAGGCCTAATAAGTAACAGAGTAAGCTTAAGTCCTTTAACAAAAGACCCAACAAAGAAATAATCCAAAATAGACTTACCCTATTTGTGGAATAAGGTTTATAAACATTTACACCCACAAAATGAATGCGGTCATCTCACTGGGTATTACTGAATGCCAGTCCTCTCAAAACACAAAATGCCCTGCAAACAAAAGTTAAATTACAACTGAGCACTGTTTACTTCACAAAACTAGGCCAATAGCAAACATAAAAATAACCAATCAGGACTGTGTTTCCAAAGACAAAAACAATTAAAATAAAGGTTACACACACTGAACAGTTCTCTCTTTCCTTTCACTCTGTCAGTGGTGTGTGTGTGTGTGTGTGTCTCTCTCTCTCTCTCTCTCTCTCTCCCCAAGCATCACTGGGCCACATATACAATTGTAGATGGTCTCTTCAATAACAAAGAAAAAAAAAAAAGCAAACATTGCTTTGAATGAATGATCTGAAACCTAGTGTTGATGCAAGTTAAGCTCTAGGCTTTAGCTATATTATCTCAGTATATGACTTGACATTTACAACTCTGGAATCAAAGGAGGTATCCTGCTGTACGTCAAAGTCAAGTTAAAAGTTCAGGGATGTAATTTGGGACAAGAAACAGTAACATTGGAGGAAAATGTGGGGGCATATTTCACTGACCTGACAGTGAGGGACTAAGGTTTTTGGGGCTGACAGTTATAAAAAGAAATGAAAAAAAAAAGTTCTTTGGGACTTCTATAGCAATAACAGAAATGATAATAGTAAGGAGAAAGACGAAGAAGAAGGCAATTCGATCGCCTAATCTATAAGGAGCTTGAAGGACTAATACAGTTCATAACACACACAACACACACACACACACACACACTATTGAAATTAAACATATCACAATTGCTAGTGTAAAATTTGCTGTATGGGGGATTTGAAAAAGTAAGAGGGCAAGTGTTAGGGAAATAGCTGTCTGAAATGCTCATGTGATGCAGACATTGTGCAAATTGTGAAACTTTCCAGCGAGAAAAAACATAGCACCAAGAACAAAACATTTTTGATCTCCCCAGCCTCATCGCTTCTGGATTTCCCCGAAGATGGAGTATGGCTGCCTTAATGGCGGGATTAAAAAAAAATAACGGTCATACACACAACAAAACTCCACTCCATTGTTGGGCAGATGGGATTAATACCTGCCTGTCTATTCAGAGAGTGGCCGCAGGAGTAGGCCCATCAGCCTGCGTGCGCAGAAGAATCGCTTCCGCACTCTGTCCCTCCACCCCCCTTTCGTCCGCCTTGCCATCAGAAAACAATAGCCTGGGAAACAACCAGGCTTACGTAGAGCTGGTTTTTACACTCGCAGTCACGGTTGGTCGAAGCTCGGAAATTTCCCGCCGGAGGAAATGCGAAGCGTTGATAGCCAAGTTCAGGAAGACATCCCCGGTGACCGTCAGCATGATTCCCAACTTCGGCCAGTTGCTAGACTTTCTAGGCGAGTATTCAGAACATACTTACTGAATGGTGTTGTTTCCTATATAAGTTTTTGTTGTTGTTCTATATTAGAGCAGGATGTGTACTTTTGTACGGTTGAAATCGCTTGTTTCCGTTCTCAACAATCAACCAGCTGACGTGAAGGTGAAGGCAGACGGACATACCGCTGCCCAAATCAGCTGAGCAAGGCAAGCACAGTGTGCAACGTTTGAACGCCAACGTTATGAATTGATAAAAGAAAATCAGAGACCGAGACTGGCTGATCGATACAAAAAAAGTTTGACATCTCTTCGATTCAAGAGCGTCAAGAATAACTCAGTTTTAAGAAGTGTAGTGAAGTAAACAAAAAAGAACATCGGCTGGTGTGTTTTTTTCTAGTTCACTGATTTGTGTGTGGCTTGGGGGGAAATCGTCTGTGATGTTGACAAGGTAAGGCAAGTTTTACGCCGAACATGAAATGAATGCGATGGAATGTCGATATGTCATCCCACAATCTGCCTATTTCTGTGTTCGAAGGAAAAAAAAAAAAAAAAACAAAAACAAAAAAACTTCCCATTCACCAAATTATAGCTGGTCTTTCCATTCACCAGATCTTAGCGAGTCGTGCTCGTGCACGCTGCTCAGTTTGTGTGTCGCGGCGTCCCTTTCGGACGACCCGATTCTAGGACGACCCCGTGTGTGTGTGTGTGTGTGTGTATGTGTGTGTGACTCGTGATTTTCTTCTCCCGTCAGTTTTTCTTTTGTTTTGATTTTCCTGGGCTGACCGGTTGGTTCAGGACTGACTGTACAGCTAGCGAGACAGCAGTAAATTGCTTCAGCCACACCTTGACAATTGTTCTCTCTGCCATCCTTGCTGTAGGACTACTTGGAGTCGTCTTTCTGCTACTTCAGTACTTGTTTCTGAAGAGAAAGAGAAAAATAACTTTCAGTTATCACTTATGAAATAACTAGTTATTA
>JADBJO010003959.1:165000-195000 GCA_016801955.1 Conus betulinus | reverse complement strand
TTTTTTTTTTCTGTTTAGACTGGCGATGGCACCCAGGTTGTAAAGATGAGAGGTACTGGAAATTGCTGAGAATGTTCCAAGATAAAAAGGCCTCAGTCTTCTCCATCCACCAAATAGGTTTGCTGCTTTTATGTTACCTTTATTAATTCGTTGGTCAGATGTGGCTTTATATTTATCTGTGTCTCTATTTATATATATGTGTGTGTGTGTGTGTGTGTGTGTGTGTGTCCTGGCTTATTTGATTGAAGAGGGAAATGCATTTTTGAAATGCGAAGAAAGACAAATGAAATTGCCAGCTGTTTGAGACCAGGTCTTCAGAGCTGCATTTACATGAAGAGCTTAGAGCCTTTGAAATAATCTGTATTCAGTGTCCCTTCCCCCTCATCTCCCCCGTCCCTCTGAAGAGTAAAAAAAGAAAAAGAGGAGAAGAGGGTGGGGGATGGGGGTGCGAATCAAAGGATAAACTTCACAGGATTCTAAATGTAAAAAAATCCAAGGAAAAAAAATCTTTGTGATATGTCATGCAGACATACCTTTTTGGTCCTGTAAAACTGAACTCCAGGAACTTGACTAGACTGGAGGAAACACCAGGTACATACTGAACGGAAACCAACGCGGTGAGAGCCCATACCTTGGTCATCAGTGCCAGACAACGGGCAGCAGTCAGCATGGTGCTGAACAGACAGACACAGAGAGAAATTTCAGGTAGCTCGGAATGATTTGGAGCTAGGAAAGCAGCTCGACAAAGCCAAGACAAGGCAGTAGGGGGCTGTTTCTTCTTCCTTGTTCGCCTCCTGTTAGATGAGCAGCCCGGTGTCCTCAGTGAAGGCTGCTGTCCACCGCAGCTCCTCCAGGGTGCCGTACAACTTGATTTCCACTACTGTCGGGTGTTGGCCAGTACTTCCTTCTTGTCTGACCACTGACTGCTTGGGGTGGCCCCTTTTAGGCGTAGGGCCCAGCTCCCGACCTTCCCGCAGGTCTCCGAAGGTCGAGCGCCATTTCAAAATTCTGTGGACTGCATCATCATGAAAGTGTAGATGCATGGTATAGTGGTTTAAATTTCGCCAGTGGCCTGATACCTCTGTCTTTGGGGTGTCACACCCTTAGCTCATGGCCCGTACCTCCTGCCCTGTGAGCACAGGGGGGATTGTTTCTCTGAGGATCCGATCCCGGAGCTAGAGGTTGTAACGTGCCTCTTGACCGCATGATGAACCCGTCATAGAACACATGGGGTATTTCAGTGAGGACAACAGTGCCACCTGTTGACCCACCCCGTTCTGGTTGGAACACCGCCAGTTGGTCCGGGACTGCTTATTCTGCCAGGCAAACCTGACTTATATCGCAGCTAACCCCCATATCTGAGGGCCATTCCCCTGTCCGCCCCCCGTGGACCCGCCGGGTTGGGGATGGTCACCCCACTACTGAACTGGAAGTAGCCTGGTCCCGAGTAGGGGGCTAGTGGGTGGGGTCCTGTGTATGTTGAATAAGCACAGGCACTACTGAGCAGCACTGAAGTAACAGGGTGGCAGCACAGTATCTCCTCTGGTGGGTTACCGTACAACAGGTTGATAATGGTTGCTCCCTGTGGACAACCGTGCTTTGGCTGTGACAGGATAAAACTTGGAGTGGCTGTATATGGGCAGGCTGAATTTAAAATGGTAATAATGCTACAGAGGTGCAAAGACTAGATGAGAGCAAAAATCAATAAGAAGGAAAGAAGGCGAGACAAGGTTGACCCTGGTTATGTTTACCATAAGAAGACTGAAGGCCATCTGTAAAACCAGGTTTGTCAGCTGCCCAGTGACAGTTAATTTCAGATCACCGATGATAGCGATCTGTCTATATGGATGTGAGAGCTAGAGACTGACAGAATATCTTGAGAGAGAAATCCAAGTACCGTACAGTATGTGTTTCAGGCAGATTTTTCCTCATCTCAAACAAAAGAACAAAAGGATGAAACAACTGACAAAGAAAAAAGAACAAAATGTGAGACATGTATGTGTCTTGCTGCAAATGAACACTTCATTGTGGAACTCAAGAACCATTCCTTGCTTTCCTCGGATGTGCATACATCTTGGCATGACTCCAGAAACTAAAGCTGTTGGGTTCTGTGGAGGGTGGACAAACGAAAGTCTGACTGAATGAATCGTGGACGGACAGCACAAAAGACTGGCCTAGTTGCAACATGTATGACCTGTTGTCCTTGAACACTAATGAAATAGAAACTGGTTGGTTATGATTCCGTTATTTATTTTTGTTGTTGTTGGAAAAAAATTTTAAGAAATGTTTGTGTGAGGTGCTATTTTGAACTTTTGAAAGAATTCTCAGTAAATGCCATTAATGAGTGGTATTGATGGTTCTTTGTGCTGCGTTTCAGCGTCGATGGGGGAGTCTGAGGGCAAGGCTGTTGGTCAGTGGTTTGGACCCAACACCATTGCTCAGGTTCTGAAGTAAGTTGTGAAATCCTTTGTTAATCTGTTTTGTAGTTGGTGACATAACCTTTGTGCCCCATGTATCGTGCAGCAAGGTCTTCACAGAATCGGGTTCCCAATAAAAATTCTGCTTCTCTGACCTGTTGTTTGCTAGGTTGTTTTGATGTAAAATTGCTGAACTTCCAGATTCTTTTTCTAGAGCTCTAGACAAATGTGGATGCTTTTTTATTTAAAAGTTACTGTTCACTCAACTTCCCTCACCCTTGCCAAGCAAACCAAACAAAAAAGACAGATCTTAATCACACCAAATCGTATGTAAATGTCTATTAAGTAGCAGGTGTCCGCTTTTGTGCTTGTGTCTGTTTGTATGTTTTTGATGAATATGGTTGATCATTATGGTTATTCACGTGCACCGTGAAGGTTCAGGATATTGACAGCATCTCATTCTGTCTGGGTCACACAAGTTATTCAGACTTAAGTTTGAATTGATATTATTGAATTAAAATATTACATTTATATACAGTCTTCACTAGAGCACAAATCATTGTCATTGATTTACCAGCACCTGGACTGATAAATCTTCTACAGTCATGTATAATGTACTTTCTTATCACTAAACATTGTAGTATAGTCACACTGAATACAGTACAAAAGAAAAAAAAAATGAAGATGTTTCTACCTTCTGTGAAGACTGTGTAAATGGTTCAAACAAGAAATAAAGCTAACTGTGAAAAACACCTCAGTTTTAAAGTGAAGATGAAAAATAGACTTGCACCCAGATAGATAAAGGGAGGCTAGCAGTCAGTGAGCAATAGTGGACAGACTGCATTGTGATTAAAGAATTGGAAGTCTTGCTTTGCTGTACATTGTTGTGTTTGATCTATATTTTCTTTATGTTAAAAACTTCCTTCTTTTAAAGATCTGTTTTGTTCTGGAACATCTTTTTTTACTTGACTTATCTTCCTATATCAAGACTCCTCCTTTTACCCCCCCCCACTTCTTTTTTTTTTTTTTTTTTTTTTAATTGAATTCAATTTTTGAATAGGATCTACTAAGGCCATTGTGGATTTACAGAGGCTTCACTATTGTCTCCAGACTCAGGTCTCGGCTTGGTTTGGATAAACTCAGCTGTTCTTCTGAAATTTTGTTGCAAGAACATGATGAAATAAAAGGAGACTACTGGATTGTAAGTTAAAGAGAGATTTTAGGAGGTACAGTTATAGATTGTCTGCTTTTATGACCACTTTCTGAACCAGAAGTAAAAAAAAAAAAAAAAAAAAAAAAAAATTATCTTTGTGAAAGGTGTTAAATGTTAAAAGGACACAAGTGATGCTGTGGTAATTGGTTACTTCTGTTATCATATCATTAGTAAATCTGTTGCAGAAGATCCTTTATTGGAGATGTTGATTTTATTATTATTATTTTTAATTTTAAATGAAAGGTTAGACATTTTTGACTTAATTGACTTGATCACAGTATGCATATTCAAATGCAGACAAATGTGTGCAAACATGCACATGCACTCATATCCTTTGATGTGCTATTTATATGGCTCATGCACATAGTATAATGTGTATTTTTAGAGATGAGAATCTAATTTCACCACACTTTTTGTCTGCAGGCGAATTGTTTGCTATGATGAATGGAGCAACCTCAACATTTATGTTGCCTTGGACAACACTGTGATAGAGAATGAAATTCGTGAGTCTTTCAGCCTTTACATGGTCTGTCTTCTCTTTTGCCAGCATCTCCAAGTTTCCCCTCCCTCCCTGCTCCCTCTTTCAGACCTGTTTCTTTTACTACATTTTCGGCGTAGTCTCCACATTTTAACACCTTGACTGTTAACCTGTGACCTGGGACCTGTTTACCTTCCCTTTGGACGTAATGAATTACACTGTTGAAGACCTCATTTCATCAGTATTCTTTCCGACACTCTACCCCACTTTAGAGGTGGCTAAAGTTGCACTTTAGTCACTTTCATGATTTCAGTGAACTCTCTCGTATGTTGCTGGGTCATTTAGTGGTGTAGGTACCCATCATAGTTGAATGTGCTAGCAGTAGCACGGTATTACTGTAGCTCTGCAGGGCATATATGGTAGCAGTAGCACGGTATTACTGTAGCTCTGCAGGGCATATATGGTGCTGAACAGCACTGAACAAAAGATGCTTACCTGTTTTGGTGGCTGCCACAATCCAAGATGGCTATGGGAAATTCACATGAATGTGAATCTGTTAGGTTACTGTTAAATGTGTAAGGACAATAGATGTTTCAAGCTGTGTTCTTTGATATTAACTCTTTGTACCTTCCAGTGACATTTTTCTACTTGCCATCTGACCCTAGGGTCTGGGTCAGGGTAGATGATGGACAGTGACTGCTTTGCTGAGCTTTCAACATTCCATGCCCTCTGGTTTCCATTGCAGGGGAAGTTGCAGCAAGTGCAGTGTGGAGGAGCAGAGTGCGACGACAGCGGTCAATGGAGATAGCCGTGACGTGGGTTTTCAGAAGTTCTCTCGTTTTGTCAACGACGCTGCACCAGCAGGGAGTGATAATCCAGGTGAAGGACAGGGTGAGGGGGTCGGCATTGGCAGCCTCTGCTGCTGATCGTTCCTCTGCGCTTGGGTCTGACAGACATCAACCCCATCTACTTTGATGCTCTCAAGGTTGGGGGACATCCCTTTCTGTTTTGTTTTTGAATCCATTTACCATTGTCCTAATCTAGGTGTCGTATGCATCAGTCTTTGTACATTCTTGGTCCAAGATTGTTAATCCTTTTGTGTGTGTATTTTGATGAACATCTTGACAGAGATTCTGGAAACCCTATTTAGAGTTTGTCTTGTTTGGTTGCTAATTTGGTTAGATGCATCTTCAGTGTTTTCTCATGATGTGGTCTCCAGTCAGTGTTTGTAAATTGTTTCTGGTTCAGTTCTGCTGTGAAACATGTGTGCCTGCTGCTCTTGATTGTCTTGAAATCCAAATGGGGGTACAAAAAGAATACACAGGGTATGTGTGTGTGCGTGCGCATCCGTGGATGTGGGTGTGTGTGCATCTCTATGAATGTGTGTTTGCAGCGATGCTTGAACCTGCCATACTCTGTGGGCATTATCGGTGGGAAACCTAATCATGCCCACTGGTTTGTGGGATATGTTGGTAAGCACTGTCAGGTTGACATTCCTGTTTGCAAACAGTCTGAACACCTGTGTTTTTATTTTCATTTTTACTGTATTATTTATTTTTGGGGCATCCTGACTTGTTCGTTCATTGTGATTGAAACATTGGATTTTCTATCAAGAAAGGACCATTCTTTCTTGAATCCCTTCTCCTTTCCTTTTCCCCTCCTTCCTGAATCTCTCAGAATGTTTTGGAATGAAAATACACACACTTGTGCGTGCATTTGCGCACGCACACACACACATACACACACACACACACATGCACACATGCACACAGACACACACACACACACACACAGAGACACATACACACACACACACTCACACACACACACACACACACACACACACACACACACACACACACGCCTGCCTGCCCACGCACGTACACACACAGATGCACACACATGCACACGCATGCATGCATGCAAATACTCGCGCGCATACACACACAAACAAAAGGCAACGAGAGAAGAAAACATTCTGCTGTCTTGGTTGATGTTTAAAGGTGATGAGCTGATATATTTTGGACCCCCACACGACGCAACTTGTTGCTGACTTCGATGACCCTGACGAAAGGGCAGCCGCTGACGAGAGCTACCACTGTCGTTTTTCCAGCCGAAATGAACATGTTGCGCCTGGACCCGTCTGTTGCTGTCGTAGGTGTAAATTTTCTTTTTCCAAAACTTGTTTCTTGTTTCAGAAGCATTTTTTACATTGTTGCACTGATTTACCTATTGTCCATGACTTTTTGTTTTTTTTTTTTTAACATAATCCTTTTCATCATATTGAATGTATTTGAAGTTCAGAAGCAGCATGTTTTAAGACTGCATTTCATTGCAGTAAAAATGTGTTGATTTTGCAGGGTTTCTTCTGTGATAGTGAGAAAGCGTTTGACGACTTGTGCCAGTCCTTGCGGTCCTTTGGAAAGAAAAACATGATGTTTGAGATTTGCAAAGAGCGACCACCCCATCTCCCGTACAACTTCGACACTGTCACACCTTCACTCAGAAAGAAAGGTGCGGCTTCAAAGCCTTTCCTGTTTGTGCCTCTTGGGGCTGCTTCATTTAGGGATTATAATGTCCACATGTTTCTTTGATTGTTGATATGTGGATGTGTGTGTCGGTGTTTGCATACGCTTTTGATAGAAATGTTTACAACAGATTCTTATGAAGACCTTGTTCATGGAAGATCCACTACTCGCGATTTTGTTGTAGTTGAAGTTTTTGAAAGAGATTTATATTTTCTTTTGATCAATGATTTTTTGTGGAAAATAAGTACAGTTTTAAGATTGTTTTAAAAATTTCCGTCAGTTGATTTCCTCCCCCCCCAAAATATGTGTGATTTAATCAAAGTGACTGCCATGGTATAGTTCCCTGGGACTGGATAGGGCAATAGGCAAAATGAATTGAAGAGAGAGAGAGAGAGAGAGAGAGAGAGAGAGTGTGTTTGTGTGTGTGTGTGTGTGTGTACAAAGCATGCATGCTTATGTTCACAAACTTAAGACAAGTTTACGTAGAACGAAGAGAACAGTCAGTATTCATGGATATCAGATTGTTGATGATATATATATATATAGAGAGAGAGAGGGAGAAAGAGAGAGAGAGAGAGAGATAAAATAATGGTCACATTTGAAGGTGAGAATGCACATTATGACAGGCTTATTGCTTACCACATTGTTTATGTCTGATAACTGTTAGAATGTTATCTAGATATTCTATGTTCAGAACATTCTTTAGAAAACCTGATATACAAACAGTAAAAAGCAGTAAATGAACCAGTAATTGTCTTTGTAATTAGAATGTTTAAGGAAGGTAAAGAAGTTGGATAGTGAATCCTGTTCATTTTTTTTTTTTTTTAAATAAGAAAGAAAATGAGAGAACTCAATGCTTCAGACCCTCAGGAAATAATATGATGAACAGCAGTCATGTTTACAAAAAAACTGTACTGTGCAAAGGTTGAAAAAGAATGGAGGACAATTTCTTTTGTGCATGATCTGCAAGAGGGCATTCTGTGATTCTCCATCAGTCGTGGTGGGCTGTGGAAAGATGGAGGGGGAGAGGGGGTGGATAGGCATGTCTGGGTATAATGCTTTTTTCAAGACTTGAATGGAATCACTTTGCAGCCTTTAACCATTTTTAGTGCATTCTCAAATGGCATGTCTTGACACTGAAAGCTTGTCAAAGATCCAGCATGGGAACAAAGTGTAAGGTCACCGTTGACAGGCAGAACATTAGTTACCTGGCAGTAGTGGACAGGCAGTATAGGCTGGGACAGTGGTTGGAACACCAAATAAATGGGGAAGGGGGAAAAAAGCATGCAACCCCAGGGTGTGTTTCACAATGTGTTTTGTTTCAGGGGCAGCGGCAGCAGCAGCACGCACATCAGATGCCTCAGGAAGCAGTGTGGATGAGGAAGAGTTTGAAATCATCTGAGGACAGCTGACCAAAGTCCAACTTCCCTTCGCTTTTCTCCTCTCTTTCTTGTGTTTGTCTCACTGGTGTACATATTAAACTGCTCTGATACCTCTTTCTACTCCAAGAACTTCTGGCCTTTTTTTTTTTGATTGTTTGTGTAGTCATCTGTTTGGTACTTGCTTATTTCAAGGCCCACGGTATTGAATCAATTCGTGAGGTCTTGTGGAGATGTTACGAGGTGATCATGTAAATCTCACCATGTTAGTCCTGATCAAATGTCACAGGTATGCATCATGTGCTCATGTGTAAATGCTCATAGAGGGTGCAGGGACTGGAGGAGGAAGTGATGGCAGATGAGTTGACCAGTAACACCTGTTCCCCCAGCTGCCAGTGGCCCCCAGTTTTGGTTCCAGAGCTGTGGAGAGACTCGCGGTCGCTGGTAGTTTTTACCTTCATCCTGAAGATTGCAGAGAAAAGAATTTTGTGCAACTTCATGGGACATTATCAACTGGTATAGTGCAAGTTCCCTGCTGCTAGCAGGTGAATTACTGTACAGTAGTAATATGTGGATATTTTTTTCAAAGAAAGGTTGGAAAAGATAGGCCTAGGGGTTACAGTGTGATTATGATATTTCAACCCAACAAATGCCACATGTTGAACTCTAAAAACGGGCCTAGGATGTCTGCAAAGTGAGGAGCGCATGTCTGGAAGTGTATTTTGGATTGTTCACTGTCTGGACGAGAAAAGCTTTGTGTACGTCTTCATGCATGTATGTGTGGAAGTGCACTTGGGCTGGTGTATTTCTTTACAGCATGTTTCCTATGCCATGACTGCATAGATGAGAATTTTCAGTTGAACTCATCCCGAGCCACACATGCAAGATGGTTAAAAGCAGTAAGTGACAAGCCGGATGATGCATATGATGAAATGCAGTGAGTGAAAGGAAAATTTCACACCACCAACAGTCTTGTATGAATTTCAGAAACCAACATTAGCTGAAACAGTTATCTGCTCAAGGGTATAGGCATGGAATTCACTCTCCTTTGTGAACTGATCCAGTCATTTGAAAATGGTGTTCTTTAGTTGTTTGTTCCATCAAGACCCTCCACCCCCTCCAAACACACACACACACACACACACACACGCTCTCAGATCTCTGCCCCTTCTCTCCATTTCTGCTCTTGTCCATGGCAGTTTGTTCTTTCTTTCTTTTTAAAACAGAATTTTGTCAGTTAGTCATGTAATAATAGGCTTGTGGATTAGCTTACCTCATAAGTGTTGGTTCTGTATCCTCTTGAATAGATATTTTCTTTAATCCCTCTTAGTCTTACACCATTCACTCTACCATGAAAGGTGGCTTGAGGCTAATTTTTAAGAGGAGAGGATGCATGGAGATACTTTGAGCGGCGTGTTTTCAGTGTGCAAGAGTCGGCCATACCCAGGAAACTGTTCTGTCATGAAAATTCTACGACCTGCGGATGGCACCCAGGAGAGAGCAGCACAAAGTTTGCAGTATCAGATCAGTGGGACAGGACACTGATAGCACGAATGCTTCTGTAGAGTGTAGATTTTGTGTTGTACTATGTGAATGCTCCCTCACTGCTGCAGACCATTGAGAGAGATGCGTTTGTACCACACTGTGCTAAAGCAGGGGACATCACCTACTTCCTGTAAATGTGCATGTCCTGTTCTTTATGGCCTGAAGCAGCGTGGGTGATGTTGATTTTAGTGATCAAAGTGGGAGTTTGCCTCCTTGAGAAATGTGCCAAATCTGAAGCAGTGTTGTTTCCTCGCTGTAAATGTTTTCATTTTTTTTTGTCCACCTGATAAAGTACATTTTTCCAGGCTTCTGGACGATTTGTGTATTTGCTTGTATTGCATGAACCAGTGGGAGAACGGGGTAGAGACCAATTAAAAGCAAGTAATGTTTGATAGGTTTGGGCGACAGTGTGCGTGCAAGCGACATGCCTGGTGGGTGAATACTCTAAAGAATTTGCTGTCATGTATGAAGTGGAATTCATTCCCCCTTTCCTACCTTGAAAGCGGAATGGTAGGTGATGTGCAGAAAAAGCTCGATGCTGAGGAATATGTCTTGCATTATCATGAATGGGTGGTGTGTTGGAGCGCATGTTTTAAATGAGAAAAAAGTATCCCCAATGTAAAGTGTGCATGTGGAAGGATGAACAGGAAGTTTGCATTCCAGAGGAGTGTGCTTTAAAGAATGATGTCCTTTTGTAGCTGGTGTGTATATTACTTAGCATGTGGATTGTTTGCTGCTATAAGCTACTGGGCTTTCATTGCCTTGCAAAGACTTCATTGAGGTCACCGAAAATGGACCTTGACCTTCAAGTTTTCATGTGTTCCATTGTGCAGTGTACTGTGCTGTCGTTTCTTATTATCACATTTCCCAAATGTGTGTGTGGTGGTGGTGGGTGCAAATACTATTTTTGCATGGGTCTGTTTTATCTGTGTTAAAGCTTCCAGTTTGTATATTTGACATTTCCGAGTGGACAGTTTGACTAATAGTGCGAGCTGGACAGAACTTGTAGATATATGGTATTTTGCTGGTGACAGTAAAGTAGTTCACCTTTTCTCATATCAGCATGTAACATCACCAATCAGATTATGTAACTATATGAATTATTAGTGAGAAAAAAAATGTCAGTGATTCTTGAGCATAAATACAATCTAAATCATCTGACAGCCACATATTTAAGATGTTAAGTTTGTTTAGGATTGGGTTTTTCCCTTAATCTGCGTGTTTGCTAGCGTAGAGTTTAATAAATGTTGGTGATCTTGCGTCACTTTCAAGATTTTCAAGGTTGAATTACTTATTATTGAAAAGCATCATCAATGACGGCAAATACTTTGTTGGTGTGAAGACCAAAACCTATCTAGCCCACATTCTTTGCCATGGGATCAGGACCTACACAACAGGTGTATTCATCTCATTGCAGGTGTCATGATGGCCTTGTTTAATAATGTTTCCTATTTTATTTTCTAAACAACTGGGAAAGGGGGGGGGGGGGGGGGGGGGGAAGGGAACCAGGACTTGACTTAGATTTGGATTTTAGCTTGTAATCATACCTAGGTCTCTTTTATTGGCCTTTGTGTCAGCTTAACTATGACATGACTTTATCATGATGTGCCAGAGTATAGTGCTTGGTAAGTGTGAGTGGAATCTGTCAGATCACGGTTTTGTGTCTGTGAAGCAAAATCAGCAAAATACCCACAACTCCATGGAGTGAAGTGGAAGTGGTTTGTGCATGCTTTGTTTTTATATGGTCAGAAATACACCTCCTTGTCCTCCCCCCCCCCCCCCCCCCCTCTTTTTTTTTTTTTTTTAAAGCTTGGATTAAGTAGAAGCTTGTGTGCGAACAGAAGCAATCTGAAAGGCTTGTTATAAGCATGAAGTATGCAAAGCTGTGTTGAAATGTAGCATTCATAACCTTGAACATAAAAAGAAATGCAGTTCTCGTACAGACTTGAAGATTGAAAGTTGAGTGCGTTATTAGGTGCATGTTGAAAAAATCGGATGATTGCTGGGTATTTGGTTTTGTCTCTTTGTTGGACTTCTCCCTCATGTGGTGTTCCACCCGGGGAACCAGTGTGTGCAGTGTACTGAAGCTTCCATGTCCTCTGAATGCAAATGCAGGTATTGACAGTGTGCATGTTTGGAAATGAAATCTATGGAAGAGTTGTATCCTTCAGCAAAAAAAGATGACTGCAATATTCATCCTTTAGTTTCCTGAACTGAATTTGTACTGGGCAGACAGATTATTTTGCTTTTTTTTTTTTTTTTTTTTTTAAAGTATTGAGTTTTGCAGGAGTGATGTGATTGTGTGGATAAGAGTGTCATTGACAACCCAAATTTGAATCATTACTTAACAAATGCCATCTGTTTTATTGTGTTCAGTTTTTATTTTGGGTAAGAGTGAGGGTGGGTTTGTGTGCAGAGGGAAGGAAAGGAAGAAAGAAGGGTAAAGAATTATTTCATGGTAAATCCTGGTCGGGATTGCTTTAAAAAAAAAAAAAAAAAAAAAAGTATGAAGGGAGTGGATCATGAAAGGGTTGGAAAGATGGGTCAAGGGGTTTAAATCATTACGAACGCTCTTGTATTGTTATCAGTCATACTGTTCTGACTTCTAATCTAGAATGATGTTCACAAATCATTGGATGATGATCATAAATCATTGGATGAAAATGAAATAAAACATTGACCAATGTTGGAGTGTTGATGTATCCTAGCTGTGAAGACAGATTCTTGGCTTTAGACATTTCAGCCTAGATACATGGGTGAACATTGATGGACAGAAAACCAGAAATCTATTTACAGAAACAGAAACAAAAAACCTGAAACAGGAAATAATGTTGAAATTTGGAGAAAAAAGAGTCTTGAGCAGACAGCATGAGCAAGGCAACCTAAACAGTGTGTGTATGGCCATTTAACCCCTGGATTGTTGTTGCAATCACAGAGACTCGTACTTCCAGTTGCTGGGATAGCTGGTTTAAGTGTGTTGCAGAAGTCATGATTAAACGCGTAAAATGAGCCTGTAATGCTAGGAAGAGAAGAGCGAGGACATCAACAAAAGATAATGTGTCATGAGCAGATGGAGGAACAGATGGTCAAGCAAAAAATACTACTCAGGAATGCGGTATTGTTATTGAAGTAACCAAGCCTCTTTCTAGCGAGCAATTTTATACAAAAGATGCGATGATTGTCTTGATGTTTGTGGGTAGATAATGAAATTAATAGCAGTAATTAGTATATATAGAAGTCAGCAATGAGTGAGTTCTCACTTTTTTCCCTTTTCAGCACCAGAACTTGATCAACTTTTTGCTACCTTCAACCAGTCCCCGTTTCGATGACACATGCTCCTGACATTCTTGTGTCCTGGCTGTCAGTGTCTAGACCCCACTTCACTCTTCAGATCACAGTATAATGGGGCTGCAATCTCTTATTTCCTCTCTAAATTCTTTCCTTCTTTTTTTTTTTTAAATGTCAAATGGAGTAGATTTTGTGATCTGAAGAATGAAGTTGATGCATGCATTTCCCTTGTCAGACCTGAAAAATGAGTTGGTAACGAAGAAGACTGAAGAAACTTTGGGGTCTGGACACCGTTTTCTGTGACCAGTTTCACTGTCTTAATTCTAATTGATGATGATCATCATCATTAAAGAAAGTTTCAAATTTGTGGCCCTTAATGCCATACTCCTGTGGCGACCTAAGTTTCGATTCCTTCTGCACATCCAAGATGAGGGAGAACCAGCTCCTCAAACACGTTGATATTGGCAGGTTCATGGAGATTGCCACTGGATGGATGTGGAGGCATCCCTCAGATGGGGATGTTTACGCATGCTGGCTCCGCAACCAAGCAAGTATTGTTAGTTGTTGGTATAGTGGTTGGTGCTGTATGTATGTTGATCAGAACAGGTTTAACTGAAAGTGACTGCAGCAGTAAATCTGTGGGTTTCCTTGTGGCGACTTAGAGAAAGTGATGGCTTTCTGTGGACTAGCAGCACTGGGGCTTCAGTGGCATAAAGCTGGGTGTTGTTGTGCATCAGAGAATTGGTGATGTAAAAGAAATGCAAGTGGGGGGTATGAGGGAAAGCCAACATGCATATTCCTCGACAAAGCCAGTTTGTGTCTGTGTTATTTTTTTCTGCTGCCATTTGGACACGCAAAGTGAGGGGCAACTATCTACAGTTTGGTACTTCCTTTAGTGCACTGATTGTCTGTGGGCTAGCTGGTGGTTAACAGCATGGGCTGAAACTACCTCGACGTTAGCATACAGGTAGATTGAACATTTGCTGCCATGTCTTTGCTTTTCCACTATTTTGGTGGACAAGCTTTACTGTAGCACATATGGTAGCCTGTATATGAAGATGTCAATGGTGTACATAGCCTCTATATTTGAATAATTTTCTTAAATGGAGTGTTGTAAATCCAAATCATGAAACATATCAATTGATACTGCAAATGTAGTGACAAATTTGTTAGGTATCTCATTTCCTAAAGCTTGATTCAAACTAGGGAAAAAAAAACCCAACATCAATTGAAACATTATTTTATTAACAATGGAAACAAAAATAATCATCGATATAACATCATTTTGTCAACACATTTATTCAAACAATTTCATACACAGACTGATGCAAGTACAGAAAGTTTTGATATTTTTGAATTTTCACAAAATCATAATGGTCCATTTCCAAAACCATACCCACTTTCAACATGTTTTCTAGCATATAATTACATTCATGACACAGGCATAGTTTTGTGCTGTCTCAAATAATGAGGCACAGATAACAGAACGGAATCTGTCGAGCAATTTCTATAATCAATGTACATCAAAGACTACTTGCATGCGACTTTAAAACAAACACTCATGTTCATGACCATGCCTTGATTTCAGAGTTAGGGCTGTTTGCTTCAATCACTAGGAGCAGATACTCTCATCTGGATGCTACTATTGGTTTGATCCAGTTTTTTTTAGTCTTCAAATCCAGACTGGGAGCGGAATTCTCTTGCAATCACTACAAAAAAAAAAAAAAAAAAAAAAAAGAGACATCAAATTTACTTTTTTTCCAGACGCAAGTCAGTTTTACAGAGTTTAAGGGTCTTACAAAGGATATCTCAGTTACGCCACTCCTTTACTGATCGCAGGCACTCTCTATTACCATAATTTTGTCAAAGACAGAGAATGCACCCTTTGAATGTCAACCTGGACATTTTAAAAAATGGCCCTTATCATTTCCAGGCTAGGATTCTTCACAAAAAAATATTTCTTTATAACAGAACGCCAGAATCTTTGCACACATGCTCCCATTCTATACCTATAAGCCTAATTTCATTTGAAAGATACTTTTGGATGAGATAAAAAAACAACAACAAAAATTAACAGAAAGTTCTGACTGAAAGAAATTCACCTCGGGGATCTCTGAAAAATTGACTTAAAAACAAAGCAGACTTTAAGCAAGAATGTACTTCTCTATCAGTCTGCAACAATTTCAGAAGCTGTTGGTATAACAGATGTAAACATCTTCAAAGAAATTAAATGGAGTTCAACAGACATTGATCTGTGAAAAGGTGTAGTGAGATTGCAAAAAATATCACAAAATAAAATGTCTTCACAAGTCACAAGTGGTTTTGGTTTACTTCTACATATCTTCAACAGATATTTTGTGTTCTTCAGATTTTAAAAAAAAAAAAAATTGCAGACACTGTGGTTCAGATTTTTAAGAGCTGTATTGAGGATGAAGAAGGAGAAATAAAAGGAAGAGGGACAGAATTGTTACTTTAATGTCAGTTTCAGTATACATACATTTAGAAGGAAATTCAAATCATCCACCCCTCTTTCTCTCCATCAGTATGCGATCATGCTTGGCCCAAAATCGAACCATAACATCTGTGTTGAACACAACCTGCATAAAAAAAGCTCCAACCCATTCCCTGTCAGCCAGCCCAAGCCATGTGTGCCGAGAGCCAGTTTGCCTGCCTGCAGTACACTGTCACGCTGGGGCTGCCTGAACTCCACAGTGGTGCGGTTACTTCACCAGACAGCTCATTTTTATCGTTCTATTTCAACATAAAGTAGAAGCAGTAGCTGCGTAAAGGAAAGTAATCTACTGACGGAAAGAAACTTGGCGAATCATTCAGAAGCTTCTTTCCATCAACTGATATATCATTTTTTCTTCATTCAGCTTCTTTCCCATCAACAGATTACCTCCTCTTTTGGACGGAAACACACACACAGACACAGGACACATACACACTGTAGTTCCAAGTGTTTCCCCAATTTCAGAGATTCTTGAACCTCAGTCTAGGCGAAGATGACCGGTGTCCTGGACAATCTTTTACAATGACCCTCTTGTCTCTGCACTGGGAGTAGCTGGGATCCAGCTTTAGTGCTGCTTGATTTCACGCTGGGAATGTGCTGATCTTGTGCTCTTTACATGGGAAACCATGATGGTCTGTACAGTTCTCCACTAGAATCCAGTGAAGTGTTGAATTCAATTAGGGACACTGTCACCATTTCTATTAAAAACGGAACAACACAGCAAGTTTGCTTCAGTGAGTGTAATCGAATGATGAAATGGAGGATTCCTTAAATCAGTTTGATCAAATTTCACAGTTTAAAAAAAATAAAACGAAGAAAAAAAAAAAAGCGTGACAGTAGTGTTTGAAGAAGAGTTGGATGCTGGAAAAAGGCAACACACTGCAAGAGAAGAAAAGCACTGCTGCAACTTAATGGAAAACGAAATTTGTGATTCCCGAGGGTTCGGTGGAGTGGGGGTTGGGGAAGACTGCCTCCTCTTAGGATCATAGTACTGGATGAATATGAACTGGCAATGCTATGCCACTATGGGCCTTTTCAAACTGAGAAAATATTTGTTCCACTAACCCACATGTTGTGGTGACACTAATGATGGTCACATCCAACAGCAACACCAAGTAAGCTGACACTATTGTATTTTTTTTTTCTTTTTTTAATCACTGAAAAACTGTAATGTAAAACCAATTTATGTTGCATAATGCATAACAAATGTTCACATAAACAGTGTGGAAAAAGGTGGATAGAACCACTGTGAAGTCAGTTTTAGCATGTGACAACTGACGACAGTTCCATGAAATTCATGAGACATCCACGGACAAGTATTTCAGCAAGTATTAACGCGCACGCATATACAGCACCTTGCTTGCTGCACGTACAAATTTTTTTGGAAAAATGAGAAATGAAAACAAAAAGCAAAAAAAAAAAATAATAATAAAGGAGAGGCAATCCTCCAAGATGCTCAATACAAATTATGCCAAAAAAACGGACCATGATTACACCCAGATACACTTCCAGTATCACACACACACGCACTCGCACACACACACACCACTGTGCACACATTTCTAACAACTCTAAATATTCATGTTTCAGGAGAACGCCAGTACAAACAGTTTTGACGAAAAAGGGGGTCAGATTCTTTAAAAATAATAAGCTGCGACTGGAATGAAGAGAAAGATTCAGACTGCCCAAGAATTACGAGTGCATTGTTCCAGACTGCTGAGGTTTGATATATATTAATGATCGTTCACCACAGGGTGTTTCGTCTGAAAGGACGAGTTTTCAAGAGTCCTGAGTCAGTATGAGATGAGTTTGCAAGAAGCTGTAGAAATGTGGGGAAGTAAAGAAAGATAGTCAGGAGCTCTAAGAGAGACGGCAGAAAAAGTTAAAATGGAAAGTTTATAACTATTCTGTCAGAGATGAGGAAGCAGTGCAGAGAGTGATCGAGTTGAGACGTGCAAATTTTGAGCCTCTGAAAATCATGCAAGCATCTTTGTTCAGGATTCTCTGAAGCCTTGTCAAGAAGACACTTTGAGTTGCCAGCAAGAGGAGAAATACATAATCTAATCTACATACAGTAGAGGCCTAAGATTTTACTTTCACAAACAATTCATTTGCAAAAGGAGACTGCCAATCTGATGATAAGATTTTTACTTCACAAACAATTCATTTGCAAAAGGAAACTGCCAATCTGATGCGGTAACTGTACAATGACACATTTGGCTTCATTTGTGTGACAACAAACATTTCGTTCTCAAAAGTGTGGTCCATGAAACAGAACACAGCCTGGTGGTCTCATCTGCTAAATTTCACTTTTCTAGAAGTTCCCTTGCATTTGTGGTTAGAGCCATATGCATCCATTCTGTGGCCAAAAAAATGCACACAATAATCCAAAATTTGGCAGAAATTTTGCCTCAAAGGAACTGAATGACTGCATGAGGATCAAGTCTGTTGAACATGTAGAATTTCACAGAACAAAAATGGAAAGTTCTCACCTTAACCAACAAGTTGGTAACAGTCCTGACAGTTCGTAGGTGCAATAACTGTATATGTTACTCTCCTGGGAAGCAGGTCTAAGGGAATAAAGTGCGTACTTCCTGAGACAATGGTGACGGTGGTCAGTTGGCCCGACATCCTTTCAATGACAGGAACAGGCCAATGCTCAAGCATGCAGCATACACTGTTCACTTTACAACACATGTATCAGTAGTATTTTAAGGCCTGATTACGTGAGTTCACAGATTTCATCTGCCTTTTTTTTTTTTTTTTTTCTTCTTTTTTTTTTTTGTAATTTCCACTGAGCTTGAAGAAACAGTATTCTGTACCGAGGCTTGAAACTGGGATGGTTGGCAGTCATGTAGTTTGTCAACAATCTTCCAGAAGATATTCTCAGAAATCCAGCTTTCTGAATGTGTCTTGCTCTTGGCAGAACAAAGCAAGAACAATTCTGTGGATCATTCTGGATTCACATCTGTAGACAAAACCAGTGAAAAAAAGGGTGAGGCAGATCCTCCTTTCTTTAACAGGGACACTCTGGAAATGCTTAAAGCTGATCTACCAAACATCCAGCTATAACCCCTGGGTCGACAGTGAATCCCTGGCACAAAGGATGCCAGGTATGACACTTTGTTGGCTCTGATTTTTGCATGTTTGACTGACTTTGTGAAACCAGCAAACCGGCGACCTTTTTCATGTCAAAAGACTCTTGGTGACTGTCACTGGTAGCGCGCTGCTCTGCGATCTCTCAGCTCTGCCAGATCAGGGTACAAACCTAGACATCAACAGACAGGAAAGGTAAATCAGTGCACTGATAACTTAGGTCTGGCGTACCTAAATGAGAAAAAAAAAAAAATGTGGAGTACCCCAATGAGAAAAAAGAAAGTGGGAAACCTGATAATTGGGCAGATAGGGGAGGGAGGAAAGGGGGACTGACTGTATATGTTGTATGCACATTTTCCCCCCTATTGTTGACAGCTGGGAACAAAATGGTCTCCTGTCAGATACATACCTGCCAACCTTCTGGAGTCAACATTCAGGAACCAGGGGATGAAGGGGTAGGTGTAGTGAAATGGAAGCTGTTTGGCTTTTGACTGGAAGCATTCCAACCCATTTCTGTTTCAGGTGACAAATGTGGGGTTTACAAAGAATACTGGTAACTGCCAACATGCACACATTATCAGGGCTTTGGGCTTTGTTCTGCAATACATCATCATCCCCATAAAAAAAAAACAAAAAAACTGCCTTTCTAACGACACAATTTTTAACACAAATTTTTGAAATTTTGTTGGTTCCACACACACACACACACACACACACACACACACACACACACACACCCTCTCCAAATTCAGGATTTAGGGAATAATTTCTGCATGAACAAAATTCTAGCAAAATTTGGGAAAGCTGGCGGCTATAATATTCATCAGGCATGAGACTGGGGTGGATGAAGGTGGAGGGGGAACAGGGCAGGGGAAAAGATCATTATGAAAGGCTGTGGTCTGGGGATCACAGCAGGCTCCCACTAAGGTCCATGGCCAAAGGGAAGTGTGTGTGTGTGTGTGTGTGTGGGGGGGGGGGGGGGGGGGAGAAGAGAGAGGGATTGTGGGTCAAAGCTACCTAGAACTGAAACGTTAGAAACCTCTGCACACAAAATGCAAGGCTTAAGAATGCATCAAATGGCAAACTTCAACTTGCTTAAACATAAACTGAAACAGAGACCGGCGTTGTACCTCACAGTAGTGTTCACGATCCTAAAGTGATAGCTGCAGCTGCTCTTTAAGACATGTTACGTTAAAACATTTCCAAGTTCTGAGGGTGATTAAAGATCCAAAAGACCAATTTTTTGTGTTACTACAAGGTGTTCTTTGTCATGTTTTGTTAGAACAGACATCCTTTCAGCATTGATGCAGTTCACATTCTGCTTTGCTGGCACTGTGGACTTTGTGAATGACATCATCAAGTCAAAACACAAGGTTTATTCCTCAACTTTTGCCTGGAGCACTGTAGTGAAGTCAGTCCCAGTTACTTTTTTTTTTTTTTAGGTGGTGGTGGTGGTGGTGGTGCAGGAGGGGGGGGGGGGGGGGGGGGGCTGTAACTGAAGATGCTGGGACATCCCCAATGATGAATATGGAGCAGAGAGGTTGAGAGTGGATGCTGTTCAAATGGGAGGCCAAACAGTCAGAGCAGAACAGTAAGACACTTATTTTCAAGCATACGACATAAGACTCTTTACTTTATCTTTTTGATACAAGCACACAACCCCCCGTTGCACCGACAAACAAAAACGGACACAGACTGTTTTTACTACAAATGGGCAGTTGGGCTAGGGTTTGTGTTGCATGCTTGTCCAAGAAATGTCTGAACCCTAATTTTTCTTACAGATTTGCTAAAATCTCAGAAATAGCTCTGTAAGCTAGCATGACATGGAAAATAATCTCAAAGTTGAAGGAAGAATCTGATGTCTAACTCCTTGTGTATAGCCTAATCTTCTCCTCTGTATTTTCATGTCGGAAAGAGTTTTGTACTTATGCTGAGCTCCAAATACATAAACAGTAAATAAGTAGAGTAACTTTTGCTCCCCTAAGAAAAACCTAACACAGAGTAACTTTTATTCAAGACTGGCACAGCCTTTTAAACTTGAATTAAGTCAAACAAATACAAAGACGAACAATCTAATAGTGGGGGAAAAAACAAGCATAGGCCAACAAATCCTCTGTCATCATAGTAATGACTTGGTAAAGATTGGGGAAGGCGAAAGGCCTCGGAGCAGGCAATACAAACAGATCTGCCTTCAAAGGGGATAACGATGGTTCCCTCATGCAGCTAGTGAAAAATTTTCACGTCTATGATACATGTTCTTAATTTCAATTCCTATTTTCTTCATCTTCAACTCCCCCCCTCCAAGTCCAATCTTTACCAAGTCATTCTATGATGACAGAGGATTTGTTGGCCTGCGCTTGTTTTTCCCCCCACTATTGTACTATTAGATTGTTCGTCTTTGTATTTGTCTGACTTTATTCAAGTTTACAAGGCTGTGCCAGTCTTGAATAAAAGTTACTCTGTGTTAGGTTTTCTTAAGGAAGCAAAAGTTACCCTACTTATTTACTGTTTATTGTGTACTGTTCCCTGCCTCATTTCATTTTCAATTCCAAATATATAGATAAATGCATGTTTTCACCAGTAAAAATTCAAATATAACATGTAGAACTTCACCATAAAAACCTCCAAACATCTCAAAAGTAGCCTGAATGGGAGTCTCCTTGGAAGGCAAATTTCATGCAAAGAAAATTTTTTACAGAATAACAAGCCTCACAGTGTCTATTGGACAGCGTTGCTGAAAAACCAGTCTGACTGTAATCAATTCATAATATGCATTCAAAGTGGCTGGAAGCCTTCTTACGACTAACCTGGGCCTGGTGGGGGAGGCTGAGGAGGTTGTGGACTGGCGTTCCACTGCCGACTCTCCTCCATCGCTCGTCTGTATTGTTCCTCTTCCGACATGCCTCCCGTGTACTGGTTGTATGTCTGCCCCGAATAAGGAGGGTATCCATGCCTGTCATGCCCCCAGACGAAAACCAAGTCCTATGTCGGTAGCCTGTGCTCTGTCCGCCTCCAGTGTAGCGTGATGCTGCACAACAACATGCTTGTGCGTTACCACTTTTATTCAAGGCATAGGCACACGCACATCAGACATACTTGCACAAGCCTACACGCACCCACGTGGCACCAGAAGTCCCAAGCAAACTCTAGCAGCTTTTGGACAGTGTTTCAGCTTTCACATTCAGTGACATCACATATTGTAACTGTCTTGTACCTGTGTACTGTATCAGTACTACAAAGGACACTTGGATAGTCACGGTTTTCCACATTCCTCTGCTCACATCATGTGCAACGGGACAGTGTAGTTGTTACCTGTCCAGCCCTTTAGGTGGTCTACCCAGGACTACTGTGAGCTACATCTGGGATGCATGCTCTGCACTGATGGGTTCATTAGTGTCGGACAAAGAGTCGTGGTGAGATGTTGAAGCTTTCGATAACAGTGAAAAAAGTTTCTCGTCTGCCACTGACACCCCTACCCCCACTTCATTCAATCAAGTACTGAACAAACTGCAATTCTGAAGAATTTTCAGGAACACACATTATCTCTCACTAATGTGCTGCTCTGAAGATGTACATGTACGCAGTTCGCACACTCACATCACCAGGGCCACCATGACTACTGGAAATGTCGCAATCACAGTGCTACTTGTACACTGCGCATGAACCAAAGTTTCTCCTCTTTCTGTCTCTTTTGTAAAACATGATTACCATCCATCTTTATTCTTTTTTTTCTCGGAGTGGGGTTCACTCTCCATCTTCTTCATCAGTCATACACATTCTTCTTATTGTTTGCTGCAGTTAACTCTCTTTCCAATGCTTTCTCTTCACTTTGGCTCAGTTCAGTCTCTTCCATTGCCTGTTAAGGATTTAAGTGCATGTGCAGTGCTTGCTACAGCTTCCCATCTTCTATCTGGTTTGTCCACCCATGGAAAAAGGTGCATCCTCCCCCCCCCCCCCCCCCTTTTTTTTTTTGCAATCCATAACATCTAGAACATCACTGATTTTCACCTTTTTCAGCAACACACACAGTTATTTGAAAAAAAAAAAAAAAAAGACACATGTCTGGTGCCAGCATATGAGTTGACTTACTGCCTGACATAGTCATGTGTCTGTAGCGTTGTTTGTATGGGATGCGGAAATGCTGTCCAAAGCACTTCTTCCTAAATGCCTGTCTAGACTTTAGTTTTTTTGTTTTTTTTTATCAAGATCTCCTGTCACTGTCCACCTTCCATGCAGAAGGATGGATACTTCACCAGAACACAAACTGATGAACACTATCAACATAACACCAATGCAGAACATAGCCTATGTTAGTGGGTGGTTTGTGATAAGCTGGTTCTGAAAAATCTTTGAACACTTCTGTCGTGACTGCTTGACTAAGCTTGTATAAATAAACGAGAGTGTCAAAATGCAACTGAGGGGACTAGGAAAAGGAACAGAAAATGGCAAAGAGAAAGGTACTACCATCAAACTGTTATCAACAGTCATTTTCATGAATGATGCCTGATTTGTAAAAATTAAAGGCTTAAAACTGTGTTATCTTTCAACACCCATTCATCCATATTTTTCTTCACTCAATCTGACGATAACTCCAACTAACATATGCATGCAGATGCTTTCTGACAGTTTGTGCAGATGCTTTCTGACAGTGCTTTCTGACAGTTTGTAGGGATGTTTTCTGACAGTGTTTCTGACTGTCTGTGCAGATGCTTTCTGACAGTGCTTTCTGACAGTTTATGCAGATGCTTTCTGACAGTGCTTTCTGACAGTTTGTGCAGATGCTTTCTGACAACTTTGTGCAGATGCTTTCTAACAGTGCTTTCCGACAATTTTTGCAGATGCTTTCTGACAGTGCTTTCCGACAATTTGTGCAGATGCTTTCTGACAGTGCTTTCTGACAGTTTGTGCAGATGCTTTCTGACAGTTTGTGCAGATGCTTTCTGACAGTTTGTTCCCTGACATATGATACATGCTTACTGATGCAGGCAGTGTTTAGGTTCAGCCTGTTACCTGAAGCAGGGGATATCAACCCATCCATCAGTGGCTTCAGAGGACCTTTGATGTACAACAGACCCACAAGGATACCAGCCAGATGACCTGCACACAGCCAAGACACAGGAGACAATGAATAACAGATGGTGCACAGTGGAGAGGTTAGCTACAGGTTTAATTTGAAACAAAAGTCCTAATTCTCACCCCTACCCAACACCCTAAATGGCATTCCACAAAGATCTCCTCGGGTACTCCTCCTCCTTGTACTAACCAAGACAGGATTTATAGTTTACTGTCATACTCTGAGTGAATGTATATAAATGTCTTAAAAAATTACAAGTTACAAGTGATTTGATTGATATTTTGTGAATGTGGAAATCTGTTATGTTTTGTTAATATTGTGCACATGTTATTCATTGTAATGATAAGATTTAAAGTAAAACACATAAACAAACAAAAGAAAGGATGGGTACAAAGAGGAGAAAACTAAAGACTCAACAAAACGACACAGACTTATAAAGCTTTTGATGAGGTGGTAGTAAGCAGGCACAAGTTAACTGAAGTATCGACATTCAGGAATCTGCCTTTGATCAATGTTTGACGATTTCTACATGAAACTGACAATCATCATCCCCCTGTATCTGATCAAGATATGTCCTACATAGTTCACAGATGGCAAATTTTTAATAAAAGCTTGCCCTTTGTGTTCAGCTTCAGCACAGGATGTCTTTTTTTTTTCAGTGTATTTTTACAGGTGTTTTTCTGTTTTTAGAGCCAGTACCAGTGAGCTTTCCAATTCTGCTTTCTTTTTCGGCACTGGGTTCTGTTTCAGAATCAGCCTTTTGGACATACATTTTTCTGCACAAGTGAAGACACTTCAGACATCGGCACCACATGACTGCTATTTCCACAAGTGCCCAATACCTCAGGCAAAAACACCTCAGGTGAACCAACACAACATAAAATGAAACTGTAGGTTATGCCGTCAGCAAAACTGCAATGTTATTTTTCTTAACATGCCCGTAATGCAACAATCTGGGGGATGAAACATACAAACTCTGCATAAACAGTAGTGGTAAGCAAGTGTGTGACAGAAGTATATCATGAGAAATAATCATGTTGACAGCAGTTACCACTGACCTGTAAATGATGCGTTAGGGGTGATCATCTGGATCAGCAGCAGCTCGGCCCAGTAGATCATGCGCGAGGGCACTGGTATAAAGCCCAGGGCATAATGAAGGCCTGCAGGGGCGTAATGCGTGGTCACCACTTTTTCAGTGCAAACAGCACCCCTGATGAAAAACAAAAAAAGCACTGAGTGGGATATTTGGAACTCTAAAAAAAAAAAAAAAAAAAAAAATGGAAAATCAAAGTGGACTGCAACATGAGATAATAATCATGCTATGTGAATATGTTTAGGAACAGAACCACAATGGCTTCAAATCCATTGTGAAATTCTACAATCACTGCTTTTCTACACAGCCGCAGACTGATGTTCACATGAAACTGTTAATAAAAGAGAACAATTGTTAAGTTCAGGTACATTTTTATCCATTACCAAATCACTCTCTGCAAGTTCTCCTAACTGTTAAAAAAATTTTACTAAGGGAAGAAAGAAAGAAAGAAACAAAAAAAAATATGTATTTTGTTTAGCAGTATCTTCGCTTATCACTCATCTTCACTCTCTGAGTCCATACCTGAAAATCCTACTGCACACTGTGTAGCATAAGAGTGGCTCTGCAGCTTCTCCTCCAGTATCAGGTTGATGCCCAAATAACCCACACTGGTCAGCGCTGTAAATACTGTCACCTGCAAAATGAAAGACAGTCAAAGTTAGGATACAAACACAGCACATATACTGCACATCTTGTAACCAATGCACTTCAGGTAATGATTAATCAAAGAAAGAAATAGGCAAATAGAGACAAAAGATACAACTGGTCAGAAAGAAATTGAAAAAAAAAAGTAGAGAGACTGACATGACTGAAAGAGAGAAAGATCACCTAGAAAACAGGCAGACAATCTGATTCTAACTGTGTTTAAGATAAACGCATGAAATAATTACAGAATAAGCAGCAATTCTTTTTCTTTCAATAAACTGGCCCGCATGTATCTTTGATTTATTAAAAAAAAAAAAAATGCTGCTTTTGTTCTTGTTGCATCATATTTACTACATGGCAGAACAGCAAACATCTACTAAATGTATCCGGAATATGCAAAGCAAAGAAACAAAAGAAAAATGTCAAACAAATTAACTTTCCACTCAGACACCAGAAAAAATCTAATGTTAACGAGCAAATGAAACAAAAAATCAGCCCATTTCAATGTTACCATCCACAAGAAGTAGACGCTGCCAAACCGACGCTCCAAGCTTCGTCCCTTCAGCAGCAGCGAGGCCATGTTAAAAATACAATGCATGTCATCCGCATGATACAGCTGAGAAAGAAACATCCGCTTCCAGTCCTGCCGGTGCCAGACAAGGTACGTACTCATGCACACGCTGGCCGCTGTGCCAAAGTACTGAGGGAGGAAGTTCAGAAATATGGCTGCCTGTCCCAGTACCAAGGCCAAGGTCACAGGTGGAATGTTTTCCACCCCATGTGAAAATCTGAGCGCCAAGAAGCAGCACTCCCAGATTACCTCCTCTTCTCCTCTGATACATGGTGATTGGATTTGATCCTGGTCTGAAAGTGAAACAAACAAACACATCCTCCTGATATATCACTTTTGAGAACTGTGCTACAAGGTGCACAAACATGTTTGTGTAAACAAATATGTACACACAACTGCGAAAGAAAAAAAAAAAACGTGGTGGAAGCATCTTGATAGTACAGTTTTTAACATGGCACTGTGTCAACGTACATGTATACTAATATTAATAAATGATTATATAGCTCAACCACTCTATTTGAAAATGGAGTTCTTTGCACTTTACAGAAAGCACTGTTGGAAAAACATGCATATATTATATCTTTAAGATGAATACTTCACAGCCATCTATGCATAAAATAAAAGAGTACAAAAGGCTCTATCATCATTCCAAGGAAACATTTAGACCACACAATATTTATACCACATACTGTATCCAACATAGTTTCACAAGCACTCCATATCAATCAACCACATCTACCCTCACATTGTCACAAGAATGACAGTGCAAGTACAAACCAGTTTCCACAACTGGCCCATAGGTGTGAGGAGCAAGAGAGTAGAGCCCGCCCTCAAGCTACTTGCCATTGGCTACTATTGTACTAGTTAACAGTCGTATTTTTAGAAAGCCAATGGTAAGTCATCTCACAATCTACGAGGCATGACTAGACAGAGATTATACTTTTTTTTTCTTTTCTAACCTAAGGCAGTCATTCTTCTACTTAGAACGTGTGTGTGTGTGTGTGTGTGTGTGTGTGTGTGTGTGTGTGTGTGTGTGTGTGTGTGTGTGTGTGTGTGAGAGACTCTGTGTGTGTGTGTGTGTGTGTGTGTGTGTGTGTGTGTGTGTGTGTGTGTGTGTGTAGAGGAAAGGGGAGGCAGGGTCTGAAAATAAACTTCTGAAATGTTGGTAAGTGTAAAACTCATCAGGGCAAGTGACCTGAAATGGCAAGTGAAAAAAAAAGTCACTGTTTAGACTAGAAAAGGATTTCAAGCTTGCTGAAGCAAAATGCACAAAAAAGAAAAAAAAAATCTTTCACCACCACAAATCAACCTTAATTTAATACGGTCTATTAATACCATCACAGCCTTCAATTTTCATCTTCAGCATTTACATTCGTGATGCACAATGCTGGATGAACAAAAAAAATCAATCAAGGAAACTTGTAACATAGGCCCTTATCTTTTAAACACAGATTCACTTTTAACTTCAGAGCTCCGCATATGGACATAATTTGTTTTGTGTACTCATAGTTCTTTTTTTATTAAAAAAAACTGTTCTTTCTTTTCATATTTTCATTTTCTTTGGTCCATGTGCACATGTATCATGGCCCATATGATTGAACATTTACAGACTTCTGATTTATTTCCAACCCTATAGCCTCTTGAGCTGATGTCGGAAAACTGTCCCTGGTGGAAAAAAAAATAACAGGGCTGATCTAGATCATCTGATGTTGGCAGTTGAAGATGGTTTCACTAGATGAGCGGTGAATGAGTCAAACCCGACAGACACCACATGTGAGGTGAATGACAGAAGAGTTAACAGTCAAAATCAATGTAGAAACAGGGTGCCCCTAATCCCCAGTTCTGCTTGCAGGCCCACCTTCGTGTGATCATCACTGAATGATACCCTCACCAACATACAAAGTGGTTAAATTCTAGGTCAGTCGCATTATAACCATTGTAAACTACGTTTTTGCAATCAAGATTTTTTTTCCCATTATTTCTGGGTTGAATTTTACTGGTACATTTTTTCAAATACTCTTCAATATATATCTTAAATGATAAGACAAGAACATCGAGAAACAATCATTTGAATCATATTGATATGACAGCTAGGTCTACATGAAGCTGCCATTTTCAAAAGTGACAAGATTTGGAGGATCCACAAACACAGTGATATAGCCATAGGCAATATTTGTCTACTGACTGGTGAAAACCTCTCTTTCTTGCACACACACACACACACACACACACACACACACACACACACACACACACACATGCATATTCATGCGCTCACGCACACACACACACACACACACACACACACACACACACACACACACACACACACAGTGACACACACATATATGTATGCATGCACAATCACATGCTCACATTCATCCATGCCTTTCATGAGATGTTGACAAAACAAGAAAAGCAAGAAGAAGAATCGATGATCTGACTCAAACCTTCAAGCTTTCAATTTCAAAGAATACTGATGGCTTAAATGTACTGCTTCAAATGATCAAGTTATGACAAAGCAATATTTTTTTTCTTTTTTCATTTTTGAAATGATTTACTAATGGAACTGCACCTGAATGAAATCAATTAACAATTATTTAAACATCAAAAGAGCACAAAATATCCACATCTTCAGAAATTTTGTTGATGAATGGAAGATTTTACCACTTTTAAAGACATAATATCACTCACATAAGGAATGAATATGATATAAATAAGCTGTATCAAACCCAGCACTTATTTCCGACGATATCTGATGCCTCATAATGTAGTATATATGGGACACTTAAATTGCCTGATGGCTAGCTACATGAAGTTTCTATGACCCTAATCTTGACTGACAGTGGTGGGTGTATTATGAGGTTCAAAAGTTGTCTGCACTAGACCAACAGGGGTAACATCTTATCCCACAAAATCAAAGGCAAATGGAAACAATGATAACTATGACAAACAGTCCTTCAAATGAGACTATAAACCAAGATTCTGTGTGTAAATGCACACACACAACAACTTGCACACATGTAAAATCCCATCACCAACTTTCAGAAGAGAAGGCCAGTTTGGCTGTTCGTATGGATGACATGTTACACATAGCATGCACCTTCCCTGAAGTTGGAGAATGGCTGCCTTAATGGCAGGATAAAAAACAGTCATACACACAAAAGTGTCAGAATCTTCAACTTGATGAAGGTGTACACTCAAAGAAAGAAGATGTTTGGGTCAGTTATCAATCATGATTGTAGAGGATTAACCATTCAAATGATGGAACATGGAAATCATAAGAAAACATCAATTTTAAAGTAGGCCTACATGAAAACTGACTGTACTGACTACAGGAAGTATTATGTACTGACTACAGGAAGTATTCTTTCTTTCCGAGGACCATTGTCGACTGGAACTCCCTCCCAGCTGATGTCGTCGAGGCCCCCTCCTACAACGCCTTCTGCTTGACGGCATTGTGGGCCCTCCAGGCACAGTAGACACACACACACACACACACACACACACACACCCACACCCTTTTTTTTTTTTTTTTTTTTGATTAATGGCATACGGGTAAGGACTATAGTATGAGTATGGAATTCAACTAAGAGCACACACTTGCACTTCACCAAAAATGTTAGTAATAGTTAAAGTTATGACCGCTGAACATTAATGGAAGAAGAAGAAGAAGAAGACAAAAGTAAAGTGTTCAACACAAGAAACAATGCAAAGTGTCTGTGGTAAGCTGTTCTGAAGTTTACGCAACTGACCTTGGACTTATGGAAAAAAAAAAAAAAAAACAAAAAAAACTTCTCTTCGTGACACCGCAGATTTGTGAGATCAACACAAAGGCAGGACTCTAATCTAGGACACATGGTGTTTTCCCATGATTATATGATGCACTTACAAAAAGAAAAATTAACAAGGCGCAAGCGGAGCGACGAAAACGATAGCTTACGTTGAAGTTTAACAACGCAGACAGCAACAACATTGAAATTCGCATTAATTAATAAAGTGCAAGTGAATCTGAGATCACCTTGTGTTTAACTAATGCGTCAATTTTTTGTTTTGGGGTATCTAGTCTAGTCGATTTCTGGCTGTTTGGCCATATCTTGATGAATTCTACAGCATTACACTTGCCCCAGACGGCAGAGCAGTCTCCTCAAAATCGAAACG
>JADBJO010003959.1:127500-160000 GCA_016801955.1 Conus betulinus | reverse complement strand
TCAGGAAGAGGTTGAAAGTGAATGGAAGATTGAATGACGGGATTCAACTTGTGCATGTTTTCGTAGATGGATTTGTGTCTGCTGCACAAAGATGCTATTTCACTTTACAAATTCAACTCGATCTTCAAAAGCTTCACAGCCGCTTTAAGCTTACGAGCGCATTTCTGATGTTGTCAATCATGGCATTAAAGCCATCATGTGATTGTTTTCCAACGAATTTATAATATATTTGCAACTGTATTTCACACCTCTATCAAATACAACAGTATGGGACTTAACACAAAGGGAGATAATGCATCCACCCCCTTCGTCTTAAAAAGCAAGAATGGCGAACATGAGACAAGTGACTGCTGCTTGGTAACAGCTGGTTTTCACGTTTGACGGCGTTCATGCTGTGATCATAGAAAACTGATTGCTGTTTTATGCTAAAAAAAAAGAAGAAGAAGAAGAAGAAGAGACAGTCACAAGAGCAGAAAGACATGTGTCTCTAGGATTAGAAAGACATGTGTCTCTAGGATTAGAAAGACATGTGTCTCTGGGATTAGAAAGACACGTGTCTGTGGGATTAGAAAGACACGTGTCTGTGGGATTAGAAAGACATGCGTCTGTGGGATTAGAAAGACATGTGTCTCTGCGATTAGAAAGACATGTGTCTCTGCGATTAGAAAGACATGTGTCTGTGTGATTAGAAAGACATGTGTCTGTGGGATTAGAAAGACATGTGTCTGTGGGATTAGAAAGACATGTGTCTCTGGGATTCTTGGATTTGTTTTCTGCACCCTTGTCAAGTTCTGTGCGTAACACACGCACCCGCCGCTCAACGTAATGGCGGACACTGCAGTGTGTGTGGTATGTTTTAGATCACGTAGATAGGGAAGTAAGCTTATAGTACCCGTTGGAGCTAATAAATCATGAAGAGAAAATGATAAAAAGGGCAAGTAGAAGTACTGTATTCATTCTCAGAGGTCTAATCAGTTCTGAAAATTGACTGTGGAGGTATGCAGTTTGATCATGTTCCACGAACTCCATCAGAATCGCTAGAATTTGTTAACCCCCCCCCCCCCCCCCCCCCCCCCCCCCCCCCCCCCCCCCCTCCCCGCGCCTCCCTAAGTGACAACACTGTAAGTCAGTGGGACATGAACGGAAATAATCGTTCGTACCATGACAACAAATAAATCTGACTACTACCACGAAAGTAAAAAGTTTAAAAAAAAAAAAAAAAAAAAAAAAAAAAAAAAAAAAACACAAAAAAAAAGGACAAACCCATTAAAGTTCCCGTTACCAAACTAGCCTTATGGACCACTTGACCATGAAGTTATGAGGTTTACCGTGTCTACTACAGTCTAGGGCACGGCATGATGGCAGGCAGACCCCACCCCTTTCCTTCCACCGCCTTTAACTTCCCTGAACTGATTCAGGTCGGCCCCTACTCATTCACTACTGGGTGGACAGAGAGCGTTTTTCGAGTCGGAAAAAAAAACAACAACAAAAAAACCCAGCCACATGAATGCTTCAAACTTGAAAAGGCTCTGTCAGCTCCGCAGACCAACGCTCTAACCATAATTATGAACACGGGCTGCTCGGAGAGTATGCTCCCTTTAGGCCTAAAAGCTTCCAAATTAGAGTCATTTTCGTCTGAAAGTGTCCATGAAAACGAAGCAAGCAAAGCCTTTGACATTAAAAACAAAAAAAAAAAAAATGCAAAGCATACAACAACAACAACAACATCTTCCCAAAAAAAAACGTCACAATCAAACATGCGTCATAAGGTCTTTGACGTCACAATCAAACATGCGTCATAATATATTTTGTCACGGAGATATTCCATAAAGAAGAAAAAAACCGTTTTGGGGCTGTTTTAGCCGTTAGTAACGGCTATTCTGGTAAAATAAACCATTGGGCATCATCCGTGACATCATACCGACCCCGTAATGAACATACCTACAAATTTTCAGAAAGCTCGGCCCAGAAGTTTTGTCTGGAGCGAGTGGAAACATTTTGACCACGGACAGACACACACAGACAGCATTTTTTTTTCGTTCCCCGTCGTAAAGTACTCCTAGTTCTATAAGAACTGTGAGAACAACAAAGAAACAAACAAGCAAAAAAACAAACAAACAAACAAAAACAATCCACCACCTCATTCCAGCTTAAACTCTACTCTTGACAAATCTTGCTGGTGGTATAATCACCGTCGTGACGTTGACTGTTCCCTGTGGATTGCCGGTGCCAGTGCTGCGGCGGATCGGGCCGAGCTAAGGCTGGGGGGGGGGGGGGGGGGGGGGGGGGGTGGGGGGGCGAGGGGTCGGAATGAGCGGCGTGAGTGCAATGCCACTGAGCTGCCTCAGCAGTTTGGACAATAACAAAAGAAAAGAAAGAAAAGAAAGTGGGTGGTGGTAGGGAATCACCCTTCAGTTGTCTAGAAATGGGTCCAACGTGCTCTCGAATAGATCTGAAACACTGGGTTTTAAGTTCGATTCTATCCCTCCAATCTCTCCGTCTGCAATATCGGGTGTAGATGTTTGACACGATTATAACCTGAACAGCGCAAATTCTTCCTGCTTTGGGTTCCATGACAATTCCAGATTACTGTAGATGCCTTGTGAAGAAATTTTTTTACATTTAGTACGGAGATGGCTTGCTCAGGAATTGTTTAGTGTAGAAATTTACCTCCCACTAGATTCTGATCAAATGATCACACTAGTTTTACAGAGAACCACCTCTAATATTGCAAAACTGCTGTCTGTCACTTGCACACATTCGCTTGTGTACGAATGACCCGTACGCATATACGTATGTGTGTGCGCGCGTGCATGCGTGTGTGTATGCGTGTCCACGCGCGCGCGTGCATGGGAGTGCATGCAGAAGCATGAGTGTGTGTGTGTGTACGCGTATATTTTTAGACATTAATTTATTAAAACTTGTGAAGCACGAAGTGGCTTAAGTTATGAGGATGGACGCCATAGAAATCGTCGTCGTCGTCATCATCATCATCATCATCATCATCATCATCATCATCAACATCGTTATCATCATCATCATCATCATCATCATCATCATCATCATCATCATCATCATCATAACGCAGGTAAAAGTGAAGCTTGAGCACAAGGTGCCTCGCGTTACCTGATAAGAATCTAGAAATAATGAACTGAAAGACACCTCATGTGAAGTGATAAGAATCTAGAAATAATGAACTGAAAGACACCTCACGTGAAGGGATAAGAATCTAGAAATAATGAACTGAAAGACACCTCACGTGAAGGGATAAGAATCTAGAAATAATGAACTGAAAGACACCTCATGTGAAGTGATAAGAATCTAGAAATAATGAACTGAAAGACACCTCACGTGAAGGGATAAGAATCTAGAAATAATGAACTGAAAGACAGCTCATGTGAAGTGATAAGAATCTAGAAATACTGAACTGAAAGACAGCTCATGTGAAGTGATAAGAATCTAGAAACAATGAACTGAAAGACACCTCATGTGAAGTGATAAGAATCTAGAAATAATGAACTGAAAGTCACCTTATGTGAAGGGATAAGAATCTAGAAATAATGAACTGAAAGACACCTCATGTGAAGTGATAAGAATCTAGAAATAATGAACTGAAAGACACCTTATGTGAAGGGATAAGGATCTAGAGACCCGGAAGTGAAAGGTGCCTGGCGTTAATGAGAATCTAGAACAATTAAGTGGAAAATGCCTTGCATTAACTGGCAGGAACCTGAAGACGATTAAGTGGAAGATGCCTCGCGTTAAATGATGAGAATCTAGAAATAATCCAGTGACAGGTGCCTTGGGTTGACCTATAAGAATCTAGACATAAGTGAAATGCGCCACGGCTTAGCCGATAAGAATCTAGAAATAAGAAAGTGAAAGATACCCTGTGTTGCTGATAAAAACTCAGAGAGAGATAATTAGCTGAAACACAATTAGGAGAAATATGTCTTCTGTTAACTGGTAAGAATCTGGAAATAAAGGAATGATACCTCGCAAGACGGGGGCGGGGGGGGGGGTTCTGAAAGTACCTGAATGTAAAATCGCAGTTTAAGGAAAGTGTAAAAGCGCTTTCGCGATTGGAAACTGCTTTAGTTTCATTTTCCCCCCGAGTAATTCGTTCCATACTGAACAAAAAGAGAGTTTTGTTCCATGACATGCCTTCCCAATGTAATTATGACCACCACTCCCACAAAACGCCAAACGTCAGATCCCCGGGCCAATGACAAGGCGTCATCTGTCGGCAACCGGCGCTGGTCCGTTATTTGGACCCACGACACTTTTGGCCCGGTCGGCTTGACGACAATGGCCTGACCCTGCGCACGCTTTGTGCGGCGGGTCACAGCAGTGCCCACTTGCCGTCACACCGCGCTGGCCAACAACACAGGACTGTAATAAAGTGCATCCTTTTCTTCCGCCCTTCAGCGCCCGCGGACAAAAAAGTTAGCAGGCTCCACTGCCAGCGCAATCAGGCCCGGGCCCGGGGCTGCAGGCTGACCCCGTCTCATCTCTTGACCTCGTCTAATTTCGCTGCTTTTGGCCCTCCCACAATTCCGCCAAAGAACTCCTTTCCCCGCGCCCGGCCCATTGTGGGAAGCGCCTGGATGAGTAGCCTCCTCTCAAAGACGCTTCATTACCAAGATTCGCTGGAATTATAATAATCGAGTCCCGGTATTGATGAGTTTAAAAGCCTGTCTCTTTGTAGCCTCCTGCTCTGGCCCTGGAGCGGGGAGAACGCGGGCCCTCACAATGGCAAGAAGCTCAGGAATCCTCCCCCGGCTCTTTCACTTCTCTATTCTACCTCGCTGCTTCCCGTCGCTATTCAAGCATTGTTTGCGTGCTGCTTTTGCTGATATTTCATCAAGGGCCGACAAAGGAGTAATGAAGCTTTATGCCTAGAGAGACCTGCTACCAGTCCTATCAGCTGTAAGAGAGGAAAGCAGAACGTGAAAACCTTTAAACTGTTGTCCAGGGTTTAATTACTTGACTCGCAGAAGCAGCTGGGGGGGGGGGGGGGGGGGGGGGGGGGGGGGGGGGGAGGAGGGAAGGAGGGGGGGGGGAGGGCGGGGGGGGTGGGGGGGGGGGGGGTGGGGGGAGGAGGGAAAAAAGGGAAGGGGAATGGAGGGACCGGTGGGTTGGGAGGGGGGGGGGAGAGGGCGGAGGGGGGGGGAGGTGGGGGGGAGGGGGTGGGGAGGGCGGGGGATTTATATGTTGCGAGATGTTAGGGCATGAATGATACTGTATGTTTTGTTCTATAAAATTTCTGTTCACGGCTTGCGTTGGGGGTGGTCGGGGGGGGGTGAGGAGGGAGGGAAGGAGTGGGGAGGGACAAGGAGGGGGGAGCGGGGGAGAGGCACTGGTGGAGGTGAGGCAGGCTGGGGGTTTGGAGTGGGGGCGGGGGTGAGGGAGTTCAGGCTTGCGTTGGGTCTCTACACTACTTTCTCTGGACATCGCGATGTTCGTAGGGCTAGTTGCTGTCGTTCTGCTTTCTCTGTTCACAGCTTTCTAGCTTCAAGGGCTGTGTGTGTGGTACGCCCAGCTGTTTGTTACAAAAAAAACGTGCAAGTACATTGGATGGCCCTCATTACTCGTGCGGACCCACGTCTCCTGTTTCATACCCTTCGTTTGTCATTCACTTCATTCATTCGTTCGTTTCGTTCATTCATTCATCTTCATTCGTTCATTTTCGTTCATTCGTTCACTCATCATTAGCGTCCCAATAATCCACATAATTCTTAATTATTTACTTATTCATCCACTAGATTATTTATTTATTGTTTTACACACACACCAACACCACACACACACACACCACACACACACACAACACACACACACACACACTAGGCAGCCCGTAAGATTCATATGATATTGAAAGCTGCCTTGTCTACTGCCTAACCTGTTTCTTGATGTGTGCATCATCATGTGATTCATTTCATGGACATGAAGTCGATGGATTGTAACGCTTTCAGTGGAAAGCCTTAACATGGACACGGTAATCCCCCCCGCCCCCCCCCCCCCGCCCCCCCCCACACACACACACCCCCTCCTCCCCCTAACATGCAAGCACCTCCACGCCCCTTTAAACCCCCCCCCCCCCTCCCCTGGCCCCCCCATCCCTACTCCACCTCTTAATCCCTTGCTGTGTCTTTGCTGTCGTAATGACGACGGAGCAGTTTGCGTGCACTATGTTGCCCACCACTTTGTTTCAGCCTTACATGGAACGCGCTCAGCAAAGACAAAACAACCAGGGGAAAAACAGGCTTCATTGAATATTACAGCTTGTCGAGTGCGTACTCGCGCGAGCTCGCGCGCTCCCCCCCCCCCCTCTCTCCTCTCTCCTCTCTCTCTCTCTCTCTCTCTCTCTCGAATCGTCCCTTAACGGGTCAAGGGCCCGCATGGAAAAAAAAGTAATGTTTGCTTATCTGTTACCCTTGGAAATAAAGATTATCCATCATCCTATCATCGCTCTTCTCTCTTCTCTCCTCTCTCGCTCTCTCTCTCTCTCTCTCTCCCTCCCGGGTCCCCCCTCCACCCTCACACACATACACACACACACACACCGATATATATATATATATATATATATATATATATATATATATAATATATATATATATTAGTAGACAAAGAACCAGGGCGGCGTTGCGGTGCTTCCAGCGAATTTTAGGACTATCATTGTGTTTGTGCGTGTGGGTGGTGGGTGTGTGTGTGTGTGTGTGTGTGGTGTTGTACGCGTGCGTGCGTGTATATGTCCTGTGCTGTGCGTTGTCGTGCGTTTGGTTGTGTGGGGTCTGACTGTGCGGGCGCGCGGCAGCGCCGCGCGTGGGTGTGTTGGTGTGTATGGTGTGTGTGTGTGGTTTTGCGTGCGCAGGCGTGCGTGTATATATGTGTGTGTGTGTGCGTGCGTGTCGTGCGTTGTGTGTGATGTGTGTGTGTGTGTGGTGTGTGTGTGTGTGTGTGTTGTGTACGCGTGCGTGCGTGTATATGTCGTGCGTGCGTGGCGTGTTCGTGCGTGCGCGAGCCGCGCGCGCCAGCGCTGCGCGCGCGCGGTGTATGTGTGTTTTTGGCGTGTGCGCATGCGTTGCGTGCTAGATGTGTGTGTGTGCGTGCGTGCCGTGCGTGTGTGTTGAATGTGTGTGTGTGTGTGTGTGTGTGTGTGTGTAAGATGATTATCATTTAATGGATGCTCAAGAACTGTGGAAATAACACATGGGAATGATGTTAGGAGGTCTTCCATTTTCCATTTGATAGGCTGCTCTTTCGCAGACTACAACGGTTACACCACTCTATGTATGAGCACTTTTCAATTATAAAGTGCGGGGCATTGCGCACTTCTCACGCTCACACACACGACACACCAACACCCCACACACACACACCACACCACACACACACACGTATGCAATTTGCGCCGCTCGCAACCGCATACATACACGCCCGCCATGCGCCCACACAGACAAAGGACAACACACACACATCTCTCTCTCTCTCCATCTCTCTCCACACACACCCACACACACACCACCACACACACACACACACACATCACTCGCCTTCATTCAAGCGCGGAAGCGCGCGCGCACAAATAGAAAATACAACATACGAACAGAGGAGAGAGAGAGAGGCGAGAGATAGAGAGCGAGAGGATAGAAGAGAGCACGGAGGGGGCGGGATACGAGAGAGGGAGAGAGAGAGAGAGGCGACGAGAGGAGAGCGAAGTAGTGAGTAGGAGAGGAGAGAAGGAGAGAGAGAGAGAGAGAGTGACGCAGAGAGGGGGAGAGGAGGAGAGAGAGGAGAGAGAGGGGGGGGGGGCGAGAGAGAGGAGAGAGGAGGAGACACGGAAGAGGGAGAGGCGATGACGGAGCTCGGTGAGAGAGAAGAAGAGAGAGTGGAGGAAGAGGAGAGGGATTTAGGGAGAGAGGTGGGACGAGAGAGAGAGAGGCCAGAGGAGGGAGAGACGCGGAGGAGGAAGAGGGAGAGAGGAGAGAGACGAGAGAGAGGTGAGGAGGAGGGCAGAGAGAGAGAGACGGGGAGAGGAGAGAGGAGAGGGGAGAGAGAGACGTATTCTTATATCAAAAAAGAACAGATTTGATTTGAGAATTGGCAAATGTGGTGGCCAATAGCTATACTTTCGTCCGCGTATAGTACAAAAAAATCGTTAGGGCTGTCTGAAAAAGGAAGTATAATTTAAACCAACATTTGTGCTTGATCTGCCTTGTGGTATTTCTATATAATTGACTCTGATAGCGAGGAAGAGAGAGAGAGAGAGAGAACGAGGAGGGCGAGAGCCGGAGGGGATGAGGAGGAGTGAGAAGGGAGGAGAGAGTGGGGGAGGACGATGGGGGGAGAGGAGGGAGGATAAGGAGGAGGGGAGAGAGCGAGGGAGAGAGAGAGAGAGGGAGAGAGATTGAGAGAGAGAGGGAGAGGAAGGAGGGGAGAGGAGAGAGGAGGGAGGTTGAGGAGGGGAGAGAGGTGGAGAGTGAGAGTGAGAGAGAGGGGGAGGGAGAAGCGGGAGCAGGAGAGGAGAGAGACGGCTGGGAGAGGGAGATGAGGAGGAGAGATGAGAGGGGGGTAGAGAGAGAGGGAGGAGAGGAGGCGCGGGAGGAGGGAGGGAGGAGAGGGAAGACAGAGGAGGGACGGGAGAGAGAATGATTGGAGCGAGGGAGACGAGAGAGAGGAGGCGAGGGAGGAGAGCGAGAGAGGAGAGAGGCAGTACGGAGAGGAGGAGGGGGGGAGATGGGGAGAGAGAGAGGAGATTGGAGAGAGAGGACGTCTCTTTATCGAAGGAAGATGAGAGTAGGATTTGAGAAATGGAAAAGTGTGGCCAATGCTATCATTTCGGTCAAGCGCCGACAAAAATCGTTAGGGCTGTCTGAAGGGAAGCAGGACGGATTATATTAAACAAAGTGTGCTTGATTGGCCTGGCGAGGCTAGAAGAGGAGGGAGGAGGCAAGATATACTACGACTGTAGAGAGAGAGGAGAGAGAGGAGAGTGGCGGGCCGAGATGGAGGACGAGAGAGAGGGGGAGAGGAGAGAGAGAGAGATGGAGAGGTAGACAGGGACAGGACAGAAACTGTCAAGGGGTAGCCGTTTCTCTAAATTTAAATGTGACTTAAAAACAACGAAAAAAAAATGAAAAGCTTCTGAAGAAGGTGACTACACCAAAAGGATCAATTGAGAACGAGAGAGAGAGAGAGAGAGAGAGAGAGGAGAGAGAGAGAGAGAGAGAGAGAGAGAGAGAGAGAGAGAGAGAGTTTTAAAGGAAAAGATTGAGGGAGAGAGGGAGGGAGAAAAAGAGTAAAATGGTAAGGGAGATGGTGGGACAAAAAAAGGGCACAAAGTGGGACACAGAAAGAGAGGGTGATGTGGGAGGGGGCTGCAATGATAAAGAGCCACAGTGGAGAGGGGGTGGGGGGTGGGGGGTGGGTGGGAGGGGAGTGATGGGGGTTAGGAAGAGGACAAGTAGTGAGCCCCCCAAACAAACATGCCACCCAAATACGCAATCCCCATGAGGAGGACTTCCCCCCCCCCCCCCCACCCGCCCCCCTCATTCACTGCCCTTCCCCCACCCCACCCCCAAACGTCGTTCCTGCCTTCTTCATATTGCACTCGGAGGCCACTTTCATGCAATATACTAGGAATACAGCAGCACTGAGTTCACCCTATGGCTGACATGCACGTGTACAGCGCTACGAATTGGACGATGGGCATATGCCCCCAAAATTAAAATCAGCAAACGAATGTCAATCGATAATGAAACATACAGACTGTGCACTGATAAGCGAGTGTCTTCGAAACGATGACAGAAAACAAGTGGGGAAAAAATAGGGGGATGCAGGCCCCGCTCAAAAAAAAAAAAAAAAAAAAAAAAAAAAAAAAAAAAAAAAAAAAAAAAAAAAATTTGAAGAAAGAAAAAAAAAAAAACAAACAATTTGAAGGGCACACAAACCCACACACACACACACACACACACACACACACACACACACACACACACACACAAAAAGCAAAAACAAACAAACAAACATGGAGAATACGTGTACACTCAAGCAGACAAGTTCATGTTGAGGGTTCAGTCGGACTTGAATCTTTCCATCACAGATCAACGATCTGAAGACCGTTAAGGGAGAGAACTCTGTGACAGAACCCAGCTTTGCGGGCCGTTGATGGGACACGAAAGTTGTAGGACATGAAATGACAATGAGGGATGGAGCATAGAAACGAGGAAGAAGACACCAGTCACCTACGTCCTAAAACACGCCTGTGAGTTTCAAAACGGAGTGACTGAGGGAGGAAAATGAAGCAACATTTTGAAAAGAGAGGGGGTTAGTTACCGCCAAAGACACAGACAGAGTACAGGACTGTCTAGTTCTGCACTCTGTGTCCTTGGCGGTTAACTAACCCCCTTTTTTCAAATTACGCCTGTGAGTGAGAGGGATTAAGAACTAAGGAGTCATGACGTCAGATAGCATTGCAGAGAAATCTTGCCGCGCAGGAAATGGCTGGTAGTCTGATAAGGTGCGCACTCCTTGCTTCATTCCTTTATTTTCACCGGTTCTTTGAAGTTATACAGAAGAAATATCTTAAGTAATCTTTATATAGAAAGAGTGGGAATGATTTTCCTGCAGGTTAAATTGACGCAATCGGTCGTTCCAATGCTGCTAAAGCATACAGACAACCTCTACATCATCCCCTTCTTGAAAAAAAGGCTTTCAGATTGTTCGTCTGTGTCGTTTCCATAAACCACATCCTCTTCTCTTGGAAGAGTGAGTCTTGTTGACCGTCTTATTAAAGACTCACCTTTAAACTGGTCCTTTGAGACTGAAGTCCACGAATGCCAGGCATTAGTGCAGACACAACCCACTCTAATTCAAAGACCTTCAGTACCGCGCTTTTGCTGGCCTGAATGGGTCCACTCTTTTCCACTCTGTTTCTGCCTTCACCCCTCAACACTAGGCCACCAGACAGATACTGCAGAGATTTCGTGATATTAAATCATGTCTTAGAGATTATTGCCCACCATCGTCGTTTCAGACCCATAATACTACCCCTTCGTGTCAACCATGCACAGAACCACATCGCCACGCAAACACTACCCTGAGAGTGTTGGAAATAGTCAACACCTCCAAGAAAATGAGTCAGAGCAACATTAGCGGCACCATAATACTGACAGTTCTGAAAGTTCACCGTGATAAAGGCCAGGGCCAGAAACCTCTCGAGCATGTGTAGAGAACGGAAAGAAACAGACAGATGTCACGGAAACATTTAAACGACGAAGAAGCTCCATGGTGCATTCTATGTCATGTACCACTCACGATGAAACATGTCCTTTTAGAATGTTGGGACTTGCATGATGTGATACGCAAACAGTTTACAGCAGGCTCCATGAAAACCTTGTTCAGCGATGTCCCACCTGATGTGATCTTTGAATTTCCCGAGAGAGATCCAACATTTTTCATCTGATCTAAGATTTTACGGAAGAAACGTTTTAACGAAATTTCTGGTGTGTTTTTTCAGAAGGTGTGTTTCATTTTTTGTGTGGATATTTTCTTAATGACTCGAGAGCTGACTTCAGCACGTGACAGCCCTGATATGGCCCTTTGCGGTCGGCTGGGCTATAAGCGACATGATCTTATCTGACAGAACAAAGTTCGTCATACAGACCTGTGTTGAAAGCTGGCATCTTCTTCTGGGCTATAAGCGACACGATGTTATCTGACAGAACAAAGTTCGTCCATACAGACCTGTGTTGAAAGCTGGCATCTTGTTCTGGGCTATAAGCGACACTGTTCTGTGACAGCACAAAGTTCCTACAGCGGTTGAAAGCTGGCATCTTCTTCTGTGGCAGGCAGCCTGCGGCTGGCACTGAGAAAGCGAGCTGAATGGAGCCCAGAGTTATGGCCATTGCTTCTGAGAGGCTGGCGAGCAAAGTTTTAATCAAACAACTTGGTGAACCTGACACCGGGTGTTTTATCACTTTCCATGATCGCGGCCAGTGATTACTGGGCTTTGAGGCTTTTTTTTCAGATGGAAGGGACCGGGAGCTGAGAGGTGTGAGGGAGAGAGAGAGAGATGGGGGTGGGGGTGAGAGTGGGGTTGAGTGGAGGGTCTGGCAATAATGGACTTGCAACACAGAATCTGCAGCTGTGTGAGGATGGAGGGGGAGACTGTTTGCTTTGAATGATGATGCCAGGCATGATCAAATTCTTTTGGGCGAGGACAAGGTGCCAGTAGATTTTTGATGCATGGCGACTCTCTCTCTCATTTTTTTTTCTCACGTGACAACGACCTGTTTGATTTAAGTATGACGAACATGGATTATTTGAAATTATCGGATACGTACTTTGCCAGAGTTCAATTCTTCGAACCAAAAATGAAAAGAGACAGAAAGAGAAGAAGAGAAGAAGAAGAAGAAGAAGAAGAAGAAGAAGAAGAAGAGAAGAAGAGAGAGAGAGAGAGAGAGAGAGAGAGAGAGAGAGAGAGAGAGAGAGAGAGAGCAAACTTAAAGATTATTGCTCCACTTCGAGCAGGTAAAAAAAAAATAAAAAAAAAAAAAAAAAAAATGAAAAAAAAACTGACAACTTTACTAGTCCCTGTCTCCGCGGTACCTCAAGACTTCCACGGTAATACTGCATCACCCTCATTCCCCCCCTTCAATCCCACATCTACCCTCTTCTCTAATAGCCATGAAAATCCCTCCCAAGATGATTAGCGGAGGAACAGACAGAGAAGGAGGGAAGACGGGAGAGACGGAAGGGAGGAAGGGGGGAGACGGAATGGAGGGGGGAGGGGGGGGGGTGTCCAAGAAATATGGACATCTTAGCAGAACGACAGTTCATCATACACATTGGCTTTGAAGCCTGGCGTCTTCTTTCATGGGAACTGTTGCTGGCATTCTCTGAGGCTGACAATACGGGCTGAATAGGGCGGAACTTATGGCCAACGCTTTTGAGAAGCCGGTATGAAGAATTTTAATCAAACAACTTTGTGATTATAACATCAAGTGTTGCGTTGCGTTTGATGATTTGTGAGCTAGAATTTCTGGCTTTAGAGTTTTCTTTTTTCTTTCCTTTTTTTTTTCTTGCAGATAAAAGAGGTAGGAGGCTTAATGAGCACGGAGCCAGACAGCAATCGCCCAACGTATGGTTTACAAATGTGGAATAATGTCTGAAAAAACAAAGGTGTTCCGGACTTGCAGCAAAATTTGGAAGAGTTTGGTGGATGGTAACCCCCTCCCCCCCCCCCTTCCTTCCTTTCAGTCTGTCTCTCTCTCTGTTTTGTCTCTGTCTGTCTGTCTGTCAATCCGTCACTGAGAACACTGAACACACACACACACACACACACACACACACACACACACACACACACACACACACACACACACACACAGAGACAGAGAGAGAGAGAGAGAGAGAGAGAGAGAGAGAGAGAGAGAGAGAGAGAGAGAGAGAGAGAGAGAGAGAGAGAATGTTCAAGAAGTCATGGCTATGAGGCCTTATCCAAAAGTTTAAACATTTACTTTACAAAACAACGATGGGAAATCCAACATACGTGGCATGCCCAGAGTCTTGCAGAGAACGCTCTTCTCTTTGCACACAGTTTGAGCGTCCTTTGCCCAAAGTCCAATACTTTCCCACAGTCTGTTTGCCATATGAGCAAAAGCAGAAATACCGGACCACTAAACGAAGGAGTAAATGCATTAAAAAAAAAATCACACAACGCGTTTGCACCTACTAGGTCTTCTTCAGATAGACAAATAACATAAAAATGACAAGGACGATTAGGTAGTCACGTGTCACTTCCGTCTGCACCCATATCAAAAAGACAAGTGACTGTGCTTTGTTTTCAGTGTTTTGCGTGTTATTTGCTCTGGCTGAAGAAGATCCAACAGATCGAAACGCGTTGTGTTTGCGTTATATTTCATTCGTCCCTTCGTTTTGCGGCCCGGTAGTTCTGTTTTTTTTTTTTTTTTTTTCACTTGATTCAATTTCCGCTTGCAGCTACCCCACTTTGAGACCTGACCTGACGGCGTGCCTGTGTCCCCCCCCCCCCCCCCCCCCCCCCCCCCCCCCCCCCCCCCCCCCCCCCCGTCCTGGTTCTTGAAAACGTCTTGCCAGCCAAGTTTTGGTTTAGTTGCAAAGTGAGACGACTGCAGGCGGAAATCTAAACAAATGTTAAATAAATGTTAGCGAACCGCCCAGAAAAAACGTGGACAAACGAGTCACAAGACAAAACACAACGCGTTTCGACCTCTTAGGTCTTCTTCAGATGAGACAAAAATCAATAAAATAACGAAAATTCACTTAGCTTTGATTGCTTCAGATCTCTTCAGAGTTCAGCGCAAGAAAGAAGGCGTTGAATGAGAACGAGGCTGTTGGAAGGGAAATAATGTGAGTCAAAGTCGTAACTATCGTTGTTAGCAATATCATTCAGTAATAATATTGCTAGTATTGATACTACCACCACTAGCATTGACATCACCATCGCCTTCGCCTCTGGGACTGTTGCCACGGCAACCTTGCTGTTTAAGAACCCTCTAACCTACTCTCCTTTCTCCATACCCATACTTATTGACACCAAGATTGGTAGTAATCTTGTCTTAATTTTTTTTTTTTTTTTAATATTTGACCCATTATTAGTATTCCTATCACTAATATTATTATCATCATTACGACTTTGACTCACACATTATTTCCCTTCCAACAGCCTCGTTCTCATTCAACGCCTTCTTCCTTGCGCTGAAGTCTGAAGCGATCTGAAGCGATCAAAGCTAAGTGAATTTTATGTTATTTTATTGGGTTTTGTCTCACCTGAAGAAGACCTAAGAGGTCGAAACGCGTTGTGTTTTGTCTTGTGACTCGTTTGTCCACGTTTCTCTGGGCGGTTCGCTAACATTTATTTAAGATTTGTTTAGCCAAGTTTTGGTGTAAAAGGGGAAACAACTAGAAGTCGTATGTGAGGCTAGGTTAGGACTGGAGGGTGGGGTGAGGGGGAACCTGAACGGACTGCTCTTGTAGACAGGTCATAGTGACCCCGGCACCAGGGGCACTTGCATTCTCATGTAGAGGGATCGTTCTACTGGTACTCACCAGGGGACACTACTCATGAACGGACGGCACAATGTCGGGCACAGTGCTTTGTGCATGATGCAAAGGGCCCTTCAACAAAAGATGCAGTACGGGGGAACATTGATGCCACGATATTCATTAATTTTTCATCAAGTACAACAATTGTTTTTAATCTTCTGCGTTCAGAAAGTCAAAATATCAGGTAAGGGTGCCCCCCCCCCCCCCCCCCCCCCCCCCCCTCCCCCGCCTCTGAAGCATCCTTCCTTGAAGCTGAAACTGAGCTGTGTCCACGGAATTTTCGAGCTATGATATTATATTACTTCCACCTGGAAAAGAAGTATCAGCAATGCTTGGAAAGTTTGTTGAATAGTTTTAGGAAGCAAGCGACACCACAGACCGGAGTCGTCAGGCCGTACGTGCTGTTTAAATGTCGAAGACCTAGCCTGAAGGATGACGACCGTTGTGACTTGTCTTCATCTGAAGTCTTTACCATAGTGTTCAACAGTGAAACACTGTACATTTCGTTTACGATATGCCGATCCTCTTCAGCCACCCTCTTTACCAGCTGAACACGTCGCTCGTTCCGGGCTTCATTTCGACTGTCCACATCGGTACTTGTCTGTCACTGTCGTTGGTTTTTCTCCTTTTGAAATGACCAGACTAGCAGTCAACTGTCCAGCATGGCACACACATGTCTCCATACCTCGCAAAACCAGGCCTTGTTGTGACTGTAAGCCTCCAGTGGGCATGAATTTAGAATGGACCATCTTTAAGTTTGAACCTGGTGAGCTGCCCTGTGCCAGGAGCCCATGTATTTTTTTGACGAAAGGTTAGGTACATCACATTTTTCAGTGACACCATTTAGTTACATTAGATTATGGTGTCGTCATGATTTGTGCCTGTTAGTAGCGTAAATGTATGGTGCCGTCATGATTTTGGTCATCTTCATATCGTAAATGTTACCTTTTATCTAAAAAAAAAACAAAAAAAACCCACGTTAAAATATTTTCTATAAACAGTTAAAAAATTACAGTCTAACCAACAAGACTTCGGACCAATGTGTGTGTTCTCTCATCGTGGAGTTGGCATTTATCCAGACAGCATGAATTCAAATTAACACAGTGAAAATGTTTGTCGCTCAAGACGGTTCTTACCGTTAATCTGGAATTGTAGTCCAGAACATGATCTCTTACGGCTGCAAAACCATATGGTTGATCGATGAGTTCAGGAACGAAGGAAACAATGTGGTTAGTATTTGCAATGTCTTTGTTCTCAGTGGGCAAAAAAAAAGCGAGTAAAAACATGCACACAAAAAGCCAGCTTGGCCGTCTTTGTCAGAGACTAGAAATCTGAGCACTTTGCATCGAAGTGGAAAGTCTTTTTGAGTTTCACCACAAACTTCGGATTATCCCTGTTCTTTTTGAGGACTCGGCCTATGGCAGATATAATTTGAATGACTGCCATTCCATTTACATGAAATGCATAATAGACTAAAAAGGAGAGAGAGAGAGAGAGAGAGAGAGAGAGGGAGAGAGAGAGAGAGAGAGAGAGAGAGAGAGAGAGAGACTCAGAGACTCAAGACTCAATTAATTATTCACGTTTTAGGCCACAGCCCCTCATGAAGGGGATTGAGGGTTAATTACAGTCATCTTAGTACCTGAGTAACTGCATGCAAACGTAACAAATACATGTTCGAAATAATACTTTCTGACAGAATACACGATCGCAACTTGAATGCTCTGAATAAATGAATTGACAAATTTTTAACAGTTTGCTCATGAGTACATGCCTTAAGAAGAGCCAGTCTAAACTGGCTTGGGAATTTATAAAAAATTGATCGGTATATACTGAGCTCTTAGTTTGTGCAGGGCAGGACAACGCAACACAAAATGCACTTCATTTTCTGTATCCTTTCTACAAAAATGGACACATTAAATCTGCTTCACTATGAGAACGATAACGGTAATAATGCTCGGCAATCTCAGAAATACCACGTCTGAATCTAGTCGATATATACTTTAAGTGTGTCCAGATTTAGCCGTAGATAAGTTTTAACATCAGGTACGGAACAAAAGGACCTGTAATAAGCAAATCTTTCACTGTTATCCATATGAAAATTCCATTCCTGCCACCTGCACAAAATCAGTCTTTCTCTAAAGACTGAGAAAATCGCCAGTCGCATTAACGCCTTGATTCAACCAAACATAACCAAATCCAAACAGATACAGTTTACAACGAACATTTGAGACCCAGTTTCTTTTGTCACGTTCATCTAAATCAAACAACATACGATAGGCCTTATATGGTAATCTGCTCTCATACATTCTTGTTAATTTTAACCAAAACTTAACACATTTTATGGCAGAGTTTATGTAAATAAGGTACCTGTTCGTTTCGTCATATACAAGGTCATTGGGTGTCCGCAGTTCAACTCCTAAAAATCTCTTGAGCCCAAATAAGTGTACCTTTCCGCATTGTAAAGCTGCTTTTTCTAACCCCCATAACTCGCACCACATTGTACAACTGGCTGAATCTGTGCGTCAAAAGTTTCAGAAGAGAGAGAGAGAGAGAGAGAGAGAGAGAGAGAGAGAGAGAGAGAGAGAGAGAGAGAGAGAGAGAGAGAGAGGAAGCAGGGGTGGCGTTCACAATACATAATGAGATCGTGAAGTTTCTACAATCATTCAGTCATGAGAAACTGGTGGCAACCAGAGGCATGAAACGGTTGATGACGACGACTTCAACCGCCTGCAGTATATGGTTCTGTGCAGATTAGAGAAGCGACAAGACAACGTATCAACATTTTTTTTTTTTACCCAAAGATATCTTTTTAACAGAGATAACTGATGCACGGCAGTGCTCGGCTGAGTCACTGGGCTGCCCGCTTCTTGCTTTCTTCGGCGCTCCCACCCGTTCCCACCCGCTCGTTAAACAAAATGACAAAGACACCATTCTGAAGAAAACTTTTTGAAGAACAGAGAGAGGAGGATTTATGTTGACGGGTGTGAGGACTCTACAGGCTCTTTTACCTCCTGCAGCGGCATCCATACCCTCCATTCACGCTTCCAAAAGACTTCCAGGCTGCTCATCTGTTTCTCTATCATGAATCAAATTAATGTTCATGGGTTTTTTTTTTTTTTTTTTTTTTTTTTTTTTTTTTTTTGTTAGCAGAGTCACGGTCGTCGTTTTATAGATCGCCGTTTGTCGGCAGTCTGCGAATACTTTGAAACCAATGAATGCCAGTGCAGACCTTAGGACTGAAACCAACGGATGCCAATGCAGACCTAAGGACTAACACAGTCCCCACTCTGAAAGGGGCTCCATTCCCTGTCCACCCAGTTTCTTCCCTCACCAACTCTACCAATGCTGCCGAGCTATACTGAAATGTTGTGCCATTCAGTCATGTCCTAGAGACCATTGTGCATCGCTGTAGTTTCCTGGTCGCTAAAAGTTGCTCTTTTGTTGGTCATGCACCGAGCAGCTCTATGTGCGCACGTTACTAACAAGATGAGATGCACAGGGCGGTACCCGGGCAACATGAAGCCTCCAACCACAGGAACATATTACTACGCCAGTTGTAAGTCGTCACTTCAGAGATGCTGCTGAAGGAAGGATAGTGCAGCAGAGAAATATTTCATCATAAATATTACAACTGTTCATCATACAGGCTCGTATTGAACCCAAGCGTTTCCCTTCGAGGGAGATTATTCTTGATGTCTCTGGTGCTGAAAAGAGGGTTGAAAGGAATCCAAATCCAAAGACCGTTCATCTAAGAGGTGCTGAATGAAACGTCTTGTTGAATCTGATATCGGAATTTTATTGCTTTGATGATTGTTTAAGCTTTACATTTTTTTTTTTTGACAGGAAAGGTTGGGTGGATATTGCGTACAGAGCCAGATAGCGGAAAGTTGTTAACTGAACAGCTACACCATTGTATGAGCGAGAGAAGTTTTGGATGTCATGCACAACAAACACCACACGACGTTTATGGATACCTCTACCTCCTCTCTTTCTCTGTCTCTCTGCATCTCCTCTCCACTTCCTCCTCTCCTCCTCCTTCTAAACTGAGAACACCCCTCTCTCTACCTCCCTCTCTGTCTGTCTGTCTGTCTGTCTGTCTGTCTCTCTCTCTGTCTCAGATACGAACACCCTCTCTCCAGAACGAACACCTGAAACCAGAGAGAGAGACTGAGGAGAGAGAGAGAGAGAGAGAGAGAGAGAGAGAGAGAGAGAGAGAGAGAGAGAGAGAGAGGAGAGAGAGATTGAAACAAACAGAGGAGAGAGAAGAGAGGAATCGGTTATGCTTGAAATTCCCTCACCGCTCTCTTCTGATTCAAAACGAGTTAATCGTGCTGGATACACCGTCATAAACAGCAAACCCACAGCTCATCCCTCCCACAACAATTCATTCCTTGTTGTCATCTAATTGCTACCCAAGTCCCTCCACCAATAACCATTCAGTTTCTTTCAACCGAAAGAATACAGCTCATTAATCATAGCCACCAAGTCCTGCAGTGTTAACACTATGGCTGTCACATTTAGTACCTAAGATCTGCAATCTGAGAAAAAAAAAAAAGAAAGAAAGAAAGAAAAAGAAAGAAAGAAAAAAAAAAGAAAGAAAAGAGAGAGAGAAACCACCCAATCACACCTCAAAATCATCGAGAGCAGTGGTGTCATCTTCAGCAAGTGGTTTGATTAAAACTGTTCATACCCGCTTCTCGGAAGCAATGGCCATAACTCTGGGTGCCATTCACCCACTTTGTCTACAGCAGAGAATGGCAGCAACAGCCCCGCACGAAAGAAAGAAGAGGCCCGCCTCCACAGTAGCCGATATGATGGACGCCACTCTGCCAGGGTTTCGATCTCTCTCTCACCATGCCCTGCCCTCTTCGTCTTTCTCCACAACCTGATATTGGGGAGGGGTCCATGGCTAACACCTTTGTGATGTGGAGCGTTGGCAAATAACAGCAGCATTGTCCTCCATTGCTGTTGCTCTGGGTTTCATTTGGCTTAGGGTATTGTCCCCTTCAGAACGGTGTTGTGAGTGTAATCTGGGCGAGAGGTTTTGTTGCCGGTTGACAAGGGAGGGTTTTATGGGCCTGAAACGGCAGTGAAGGACAATGGTTTCCAGACCAGATGAAATGTCACAAAACCTCAGCATATACATGGCACCATCATGTTTCATGAAAACGAAGAAAAAAACAGTGAAAAAAAAACCATACAGTTCAGTAACAGCGACTGACCCCTACAGCTACGAACATCGAGTTTATGTCCATATGTATTGTACTGTGTCATTAGGTCATTACCCCAAATCATCATCATCATCATCATCATCATCATCATCATCATCATCATCATCATCATCATCGTCGTCATCATCATCGTTATCATCGTCACCATCATTATCATCCTCCTCATATTATCATTGTCATTATCGTAATCATCATCATCATCATCATCATCGTCATCATCATCATCATCACCATCATTATCGTCATCATCATCATCGTCATCATCATTATTATTATGATGATGATGATCATGATCATCATGATGATGATCATCATGACAATGATGATGACGACGACGACGATGACGTATCAGTATATTATATACAGTATTTATATAGTACCTACCCTCCATCAGATACGAAGTTTCACACGTTTTACAGTCCACGCTTTCGTTTTACACACAAAGGGCTGCCTACCTAGATAGAGCCGACTGAAGAGCTGCCTGCTGGCGTTACATTCAGTCGTTTCCCATTTCATTCGGCCCTAAAATCAGTCAGTCACTTTTTCCTTTCATCCACGGAGGGTGCATGATGTATGAACGTGTCATCCATAACAGTGGCCACACTGGCCTTCTCTTCCGAAATTGTTGACGGGATTTTACGTGTGTGTAAGGTGTTTATGAGTGTGTTCATAAAGGAACGTTATTGTCTCATTCGAAGTCCACTGTAACAAGCACATCTATAAAACTTTCATCCCGTGTCACAGAAAATGCTGATTTAACATCTGAACGTTACAGCATGAGTTATACTTTATTTCTATCCATTAGTGTCCACGCAGCTGAATCTGGGCGGCAGATATAATAAACAAACGACGAAACGAACCAGCTACCATGGAGCAGTGGTTAGTATTGCAGACTTCTGAGCTGGGAGGTAGCGGGTTCGATTCTCATCGGAAGCATTTTATTGTGATTGTTGCTTGTTCGGCCCCGGAATTCAATGTGCTATGTGCTCCATTGGAAAGACTGGAGTAACATACTCGTGTTTCGTCCATTCACAATATGCTTTTTCTTGGTGTGTGTTGTGTCAAATGTCCTGACCAACACTGCAGGTGTCTGTATCTCCCGGTCCTGGTCGATGCTAGGATATACTATGAAAGAAAGCGTGAAGTACAGGCCTGTCATGTAGTCTCTGACCTGAACGGAACAAAAAAACAAAAATTGCCGTCTGCTTCATCTTCATTCTCATTGATCGTCATTAAAGAAAAAACGTGTCACATTTTGTGGCCCTCCATTTCAAAAAAAAAAAAAAAAAAACAAAAAACAAAAAAAAACAAATTCGTGCTGACCTCAGTTTCCATTTCAGTTTCCATTTATTTTCTACGTTAATACCAGTGACGAATTTTTCACAATTGTCCATGTCGGCAAGTTCGTTAAGGCTTTCGTTGGACTGACGTGTGTAGAGCCGTCCTTCGGAGACGCTCACTCACGTCGGTTTCGCAGTTCTTGTCGTCAGTAACGGAATTAGTTGGTGGTGTCCTACGTACCTTGATTCAGCACAGACACAAGTGATCATCGTGGATGTGACACAGTAGCAACGCAGTGTCTCCCCTGGAAGTGATCATCATCGATGGGACACAGTAGCAGCGCAGTGTCTCCTCTGGTGGGTTATCTCACGGCGACCTCATACTCCCTACTCCCCGTGGAATGCCAATGCTGGGGCTACGACGGCACAAATCCCCCTTGCTGCATGCTGCATCTCCCGCCACAGAACTGCCAAATCCCAAGGGTCACAAGCCACAGAACTGCTAAATCCAAAGGGTCACTCCACAGAACTGTTAAATCCAAAGGGTCAGAACTGCTAAATCCAAAGGGCCAGAAGCCACAGAACTGTTAAATCCAAATGGTCACAAGCCACAGAACTGCTAAATCCAAAGGGCCAGAAGCCACAGAACTGCTAAATCCAAAGGGTCACTAGCCACAGAACTGCTAAATCCAAAGGGCCAGAAGCCACAGAACTGCTAAATCCAAAGGGTCACAAGCCACAGAACTGCTAAATCCAAGGGTCAGAAGCCACAGAACTGCTAAATCCAAAGGGTCAGAAGCCAAGCCACAGAACTGCTAAATCCAAAGGGCCAGAAGCCACAGAACTGCTAAATCCAAAGGGCCAGAAGCCACAGAACTGCTAAATCCAAAGGGTCACAAGCCAAGCCACAGAACTGCTAAATCCAAAGGGTCACAAGCCAAGCCACAGAACTGCTAAAATCCAAAGGGTCAGAAGTCACAGAACTGCTAAATCCAAAGGGTCAAAAAGCCACAGAACTGCTAAATCCAAAGGGTCAAAGTCCAGGACTGTTAAATCCAATGGGTCACAAGCCACAGAGCTGCTAAATCCAAAGGGTCACAAGCCACAGAACTGCTAAATCCAAAGGGTCCAAGCCACAGAACTGCTAAATCCAAAGGGCCAGAAGCCACAGAACTGCTAAATTTCCAAAAAGGTCAGAAGCCACAGAAGCTACAGAACAGGACTGTTAAATCCAAAGGGCAGAAGCCACATCAAGCTCTTGTGAACAGATTTGAAACAAAAGTTTTCGTAATTTGAAAGAAACTGTATTCCGCGGTGGTCGAGTAGAGAATTGTCAATCCGTCCGTTTATTTCTTTCTGCCTCGTCAAAGGGTGACCCATGTTTTATGTTGATGCTGAATGTAGCAAGCTTTGCCTGCTGTGAGGGATACATTCAGAAACCCAGCAATGGACGGTTTTTATTGGGTATTTGTCGGGGTCGTCGTCTTGTGTGTGTGTGTGTGTGTGTGTGTGTGTGTGTGTGTGTGTGTGTGTGTGTGTGTGTGTGTGTGTGTGTGTGTGTGTGTGTGTGTGTGTTACGAAGTGTGCGCGCGTGTGTGTGTGTGTGTTTTTCCTCGAGAGTAATAACTCTACGAGGTTTTGATGCTGTGTGACTCATTTCCATGAACATGTTTCGTAGCTGCATGCACTGTATTGTATTGTGTACTGTATTGTAGTTATTGTGTTTTTCATTGTTTTCTATTGCATCACACTGTCCCCTAATTTTTCTGTGACATTCACAGAGCTAGCCATGGGAAAAGCAAAATAATGGTATCCTATCCTGTCCATTATAACTCTCTTCGTGTGTTTGGCAATGTGCTCATGTCTGTCTGTCCGTCGTCTGTCTGTCTGTCTGTCTGTCTGTCTGTCTGTCTGTCTCTGTCTCTCTGTCTGTCTGTCTGTCTCTATCTATCTATCTATCTATCTATCTATCTATCTATCTATCTCTATCTATCTGCGTGCGTGTGCGCGCGTGTGTGTACAGAGAGGAGCTGATAGGTAAATAAAGACACATGACGCACAAGAACAACTGTTTAAGCAGGTCTGTAACTACTTTCACTTTCAGCTAAGACATCTTTTACTCGGGACTTTTACTGCTTTCTTTTTAATACTGTCTGAAGTATAACTACTCACGAATATGAAAAAAAAAAATGAAAAGAAAAAGACGGACGGGGATTATGAATGGGGATATGCGAGTACATCTGCGGCTCCATTGAGAGCCGAACTGAGGCAACCATTTGACTTTTCAAGCTTTTTGGAGTTACCAACAAAATTTGGTCTTCCTGGGTATCTTTTTGTCTTAATCTTTGTTGTCGTTCTTTGGACTTTGTAAGAGATATGTCCGATGGTTTCAAATAATGCACATTATTTCTGTTTTATATCTTATACACAAGCGTTGATATATATATATATATATATATATATATTACTAAACGCCTAATAAAATTTTTAAAGTGCTCAACCCCTAGCATATCTGTTAAAATAGTATGGTAAAAGGATTTTATAATCAACAGATCTGTTTGTGCGCTGGCTCTCCTCAGGATGTGTGTGTGTGCTCGTGTTGATTTTGCTTCCTGTGTGTGTGTGTGTGTGTGTGTGTGTATATGTGTGTGTGTGTGTGTGTGTGTGTGTGTGTGTGTGAGAGAGTGTGTGAGAGAGAGAGAGTGTGAGAGAGAGAGAGTGTGAGAGAGAGAGAGACAGACAGACAGACAGACAGAGAGAGAGAGACAGACAGACAGACAGACAGACAGAGAGTGAAAGATTTCATGGTTTTGTACATAATGAATCTCTCCTTGACCAAAACAATACCGCTGTGCTTGACACAATCATAAAAAGGAACTCCCCCCCCCCCCCCCCACCTGTCTCTCACACAACTGCAGCTACTGTGTCACTGGCTGATTGCTGCCTGGCTCCCCACACACAATGCCTGCCCCCCCCCCCCCCACTTCTGTCTGACAAAGGTAAAGCCCAGCAATCATAGCTTGCAGTCACTGAAAGCGATAAAAACACTTGGTGTCATGTTCAGCAAGTTGTTTGATTAAACCTTTTCATGCCTGTCTCTCAGAAGCAATGGCCATAACTCTGGCCCCCATTGGCCCCCATCCCCCCACTTTGCCCCCCCCCCTTTTCCAGTCCCACAGAATGCAGTAATGGCTTCCCTCTGAATCAGACGCCAGCCCTCTACACAGATCTGCATGATGTACGTCGCTCTGCCTGGATTGGGATATTTCTCTATGTACCCATTGCTTCCTCCAAGACACGATGTCGGGAAGTTTCTCATCATGAACATCTTTGTTATGGGCAGGCAAGGAATGTTCAGAAACGATACTGGCATTATCGTATTTTGTCATAGATCTCTCCCCGTGGCTGAGGTGGTTTTTTTTTTTTTTTTTTTTTTTTTTTTTTTTTACCGTGTGCACGAAGGTTCTGTAATTATTGACTGGGGAGATTTTCATGGGTCTGACATGACAGTGATGGACAATGGTCTCCAGTAAAGACTGGACGTCACAGGACCGTAGTGCACTGGGGCCTCTTTTTTTTAAGGATAGGATGGGGAATTGATACAGGCTTGGGAATATCAAGGAGATGAGAGTCATAGTCCATACGTCTGTACTAACAACTGAAGTTTGTATGTGTTATCACTCCAAGTCGTGTTTATTGTGAAAAGATAGCCCATAAACCTGCCATCGAAAGGCACTGCAAGAAGATATGAGAATGTGATTTGTAGAACGGAAATCACAGAATGTCCTGAACATCTTTCCACAATATGGATGATACACCGAGCTTCTGTAAGTTGTCAGAGCAATCCAATGGCCGCAAAGGTGAGTTTCCATCACCTTTGTTTTTCTTCACAAAAACGTACAGAAAGCATTGCCTGTGTGGTTAGAAAAGCAGTGAAGACTCTTCATCCCCCCATGTCACTGCTGATGTCGTGTTGCCGGCTGATTACTGCAAGACATTTCACTCGGTGCCCGCTAAGTCTCTTCTGTCTGAAGGAGGTCAAAACCCGCCACCACGGCTCGCAATCCGCAACATGATAGAATTGTCCGGTGTGAGATTCAGAAAGGGGTTCCATTCCAACCTTTCCTGCTTGCAGTTCAGAGGCCCGCAGAATGCCTTAAAACAGCCATTTCTTTGAATAAGACGTCAGCCTTCTACACAGACCTGTATAATGTACATTCTCTGATGTACCCGGATTCTTCCTCCAAGACAGGATGTCAGTGAGTTCCAGCGAGTTCCTCATCGTGAACATCTTTGTTGTGGATTGGGGTGGGAGGTTCAGAAACGATGGGGGAATTGCCATATTTTGTTGCGGCTCTGGGTTTCATTTTGCCCATCTTTTCTCCTTTGCAGACTGTGTGTTTTTTTCGTACCGTGTGGACCAATGGTTCTGTAGTAATTGACAAGACAGCATTTTACGGGTCTGACTTGACAGCAACGGACAGTGATGTCCATAATGCGATCGAATGTTACAGAATCTTAGTGCACATCAATGGCATCACTTGGTCTGTTGAAAGAAGGGGTGTTGGGGTGGTGGGGGTGAAGGGGAAATTGGTCTCTTTTGATCCTGCCAGCTTTGGGACTGTCAGGGATATGAGACTTCTAGTCGAAGCATCTGGACTATCAAATAGTACTCGCATATGTTATTATTCACAGTGTTGTTCATTGTAAAAAGTTAGTCTATAAAACTGTCCTCAAGACTCACTCTGAAAAGAAGAAAATCTGATTTACACAGCGAAAAAACCACTCCATGTCCTGAAAACCCCTTTTTGACAGGGCAAATGGTGTAGCAAGTTTCTGAAAGCTGCTAAAGCAGTGCAGTAACTAGCATACGCACCTTTTCATCACACAAGTATTTTTTTTTCTTCACAAAATGTACAAAAACATTTCCTGTGTTGTTGAAAAAGCAACAAAGGCTCTCCGTCCCCGACACAATGGTTGGTACTGTGTTACCAGCTGATTGCTGCCCAGCCGTCCCACTCATTGCCCCCCCCTGCTTCTGTTGTCTGAAAGAGGCAAAGCGCGCAGCACTCATAGCCTGCAGTCACTGAAAGCGATGAAACATTTGATGTCATATTCAGCAAGATCTTTGATGAAAACTTTTCTTTTCATGCTTGCCTCTCAGAAGCGATGGCCGTAACTCTGGCCCCCATTCATCCCACTTTGTCAGCCCGACTAACGGCTGTAACCTGTTCCCCCTTGAGGAAGACGCCAGGCTTGTACACACATCTGTATGATGTACGTCACTCTGCCAGGATTGGGATATTCCTCTGATGCACCCATCTCCTCCTCCAAGACATGATGTCGAGGAGTTTTTCATCATGAACTTCTTCGTCGTGAACAAGCATTGGAGTGTTCAGAAGCGATAGCAGCAGTGTCATGTGCTGTGGCTCCGGCTTTCGTTTTGCCCAGGTATTCTCCCCATGGGCGGTAAGTGTCTTTGTATCATGTGGATGAACGCTTCTCTGATGGTTGACAAGAGAGGATTTTATGGGGCTAACATGACAGTGACGGACAATGCTCCAGGAGAGACTGGAGGTAACAGAACCTTGGTGCACATCTATGGTACCACCAGGTCTTTTGAAAGAAGAGAGGTGAAAAGGGAAATTGATCTCTTTTAATAATCTTGCCAAGATTGGGAATACCAGGGGTATAGAAGTACTAGTCGACAAATCTATGCTGACAACTAGTAATCGTAGATATTATTGGTCATGGTATCGTGTATCACGAAAGGTTAGTCCATAAAACTCTCAGTAAAACTCTCACTGAAAAGGGATGGAATTCTGATGTATGGAAGGGAAGCCACTGGACGCCCTGAAAATCTGTTCACAGTGTGGATGGTATGGCAAGGTTCTATAAGCTGTTAAAACAGCATAATGCATAGAAGAGGAATCTTTCCATCACATAAATGGCTTTTCTTCTTCACGAAATGAACCAAAAAAATGCTTTAGTGTTAAAAAAAAAGCAACAGAGCCACCACATCCCCACACAACTACGTACACCGTGTTGCCGGCTGATTGCTACCAGGCCCCTTAGTCAATGTCCACCCAGTCTCTTCTGTCTGAAAAAGAGAGAACCTGCCCACTACCCGCCCACAATCACAGCCCACAATTATCAAAAGCAGTGAAACAGCTGGTGTCAGATTCAGCAAGCAGTTTGATTAACACAGCATCGTCATGTCTGGATTTCATTTGCCCAACTTTTCTTCCCACCTTGGCCTTAGCGTTTGTACTGTGTGGACAAATGGTTCGGTATTGATGACGATGGATTATTTCATGGGCGTGACATGACAGCAATGGTCAAGATCTTCAGAATGAGACTGGGCGTCACTAAATCTTAGTGCACGTCTATTGCATCGCTGGGCCTTTGAAAAAAGGGATGGGGTGAAGAGGAAATTGCTTTCGTTTCACCCTGCAAGGTTTGAGAATGCCGAGGGTATGAGTGTTCTAGTGGATAAATCTGTACTAACAACTGATACTCGTTGATGTTATCATTCACAGTACCGTCAATTGTGAAAGTTAGTCTATAAAACTGTCCTCTAGACTCACTCTACAAAGAGATGAGAATCTGATTTATAAAACGGAAACCAATGAATGTCCTGACATGCTTTTCACGTTGTGGATGCTGTAAAAAGTTTCAGAAAGTTGTTAAAGCAGTGCAGTACCCAGCAAAGGCATCTCTGCATCACAGAATTGCCGTTTTTCTCAAAAAACGTTCAAAAAAAATTCCCGTAGTGTTAAAAAAACTGGAAAACCTCTCCTCTCCCTATACCACTGCCGATACCGTGTTGCTAGCTGATTGCTGCCAGGCTCCTCACTCAATGCCCACCCCACCTCTTCTGTCTGGAAAAGGTTAAGGCCAGCAATTACAGCTCACAATCATCAAAAGCGATAAAACAGCTGGTGTCAGATTCAGCAAGTTGCTTGATTAAAACTTTTCACGCCAGCTCCTCAGAAGCCATGGCCATAACTCTGGCCCCCATTCACCCTACTTTGTCAGCCTCACAAAATGCCATCAACAGTTCCCTTTTGAATCAGACGACAGCCTTCTACACAGAACTGTATGATGTACGTCGTTCTGCCTTGACTGGAATATTTGTCTGATATATCCGTCTCTTCCTCCAAGACCATACAAGGGAGTTTCTCATTTTGCTGTCGACGGGTGTGGAATGTTAAAAAAAAAAACTATGGTAGTCCTGTCAGTTTTTGTCTCAGTTCATTTTGCCCAATTTTTCCTCTCTTCTGGACTGTATTTTGCTGTATTGTGTGGACAAACAGTTTTGTAATGACTAACAAGAGAGGATGCTATGGGCCTGACATGCCAGTGATGGACAATGGTCTCCAGAATGAGACAGGATATCACAAAATCTTAGTGCACGTCTACGGCACCACTGGATCGTTTGAAGGAAGGGTTGGGGTGGAAAGGAAATTGATCTCATTTAATCCTGCAAGATTTGGGAACACTAATGGGATGAGAGCTGTAGTCGATACATCTGTACTAACAACTAGTATACGGTATTTTATTACTCACAGTCTCGTCCATCCTGAAAAGGTAGTCCATAAAACTGTCATCAAGACTTTACACAGGGATGAGAATCTGATTTATGGGAGAGAAACCACTGACTGTCCTGGTAATCTTTTCACATTGCGGATGGTGTAACTAACTTCTGTAACCTTTTGAAAGCAGTGCAATACTTAGCAAAGTATCTCATCAATGGCTTAAATGATGATGTTTTCTTCACAAAATGTACAAAACATTTCCTGTAGTAGTTTGAAAAAAAGGAGTTAAAGCTCTGATTAGCTACACAACTGCCAAGACCTTATGTTGCAGGCTTCCAACCCAATTCCTGCAAAGCCTCTTCTATCTGAAAAAAAAAAAAGTTAAGCCCAGTAATCGTAGCTTACAATCATCAAAAGCAATAAAACACCCAGTAAGCTGTTTGATTAAAACTGTTCACGCCAGCCTCTTAGAAGCAATGGCCATAACTCTGGCCCCCATTCGTGCTACTTTGCCAGGTGCCATCAACAGCTTCCTTTGAATAAGACGACAGCCTTCTACACAGACCTGTATGACGTACGTCGTTCTGCCAAGATTGGGATATTTCTCTGATGTACCCATGTCTTCCTTCAAGACACGATATCCAGGAGTTTCTCATCACGAACATCTTTGTTGAAGACGGACATGGGAATGTTCAGAAAACGATGGTAGTATTGTCATATTTTGTCGTAGCTCTGGGTTTCATTTTGTCCCATGTTTCTCGCTCCTGGGCCGCGTTTTTTTTTGTATTGTGCAGAAAAAAAAGTTCTGTAATGACTGACAGGAGAGAATTCTATGGGCCTGACATGATAATGATAGACAATAGTCTCCAAAATGAGGGTGACCGTCACAGGACCTTAGTGCATGCTTATAGCACCATTGGGTCCTTTGAAGGAAGAGATGGAGTGACAGGGAAATTGACCTCTGTCACCCCCGCAAGGTTTGAAAATGCCAGGGGTACAAGAGTTCTGATCGATAGTTCTGTAACAGCCAGTACTTCTTTATTTTCATTATGTTTAACCTCGTCTATCGTGAAAAAGATAGTGATTGAAACTGTCCTGAAGATTCACCATGGAAAGAGACGAGAAACTGGTCTACAGAAGGGAAACCAATGTTCTGAAATTTTTTTTTGCAGTGTGGATGATGTAACAAGTTTCTGTTAACTATTCAAGCAGTGCAGTTACCTAGCAAAAGCCCTCTCTCCGTCAAACGAATTGTCTTTTTACTTCACAACGTGTATAAAATATTTCTGGTAATGTACGAAAAGCAGCAAGAGCCACCGCACCTTTCCTCCTCCTCCTTTTTAAAGTGATCAAAAATGAAAACAAGACGCGAGCTTCTAAGAAAACCAACGAACCACTCAGTGTACTGTACGCCAAACACTCCTCCAGGTTGCTGAACCTTCCAAAGGTATTGCGAGAAATGATAAACTTGAAGTCGTTCTCTTCGTTCTGTGTCTGGGTCTCATCTTTGCAACTTACTTCTCAAGTTTAACAACAAATGTATTCTGTTAACAACGGAACGCCTGATGAAGACCTCTCCAATGTGTCCTCCAAGAGACAGGGAGAGAACTCAGTCTGTCCGTCAGTCTGCAAAGGAGAAAAGGCGAATAACAGTAACCAAGTGAACCTTTCCTTAATTGCTGCCAGGCACTCTGTTATACCCAGCTTAGCAAGCACAGCTTGCAGTCACTGAAAGTAGCAACACCCCGGGTATCAGGCTCAGCAAGTTGTTTATTAACACTTTTCAAGCCCGTCCCTCAGAAGCAGGGGCTCGAACTGTCAGTCACGCTCACCTACAGGATGCCAGCAACAGGCTCCACCCCCTACCTCACCACCTTCACCCTCAGAAATCGTACGCCAGGCCTAAACACAAGCCCTCTATGATGATCTTCGTTTTATTAAGCGCTTTTTCGTTACCATGATATTTCCATCCTCAACAGCATCCTCCACAGAGCAATACTGGGCAAGCTTTTGTTACCAACGTCTTTGTATTCTGAGCCTTTTGGAAAACTGGTGTCACTGTTGTATGCTGCTGTTGTGCTAGTTTTCATTTTGTTCCAGGGTGTTGTCTCTCTTGGATTGTATGTTGAGTGTTGTGTGGAGAAGTGGTTCTGTGTGTGGCTCATACAGAGATACAGTTTTACAACGACAGTGATGAACAATGATTGCTGGAAGAGACTGGAAATCTCAGAATGTCAGCGCAAACCCAAGGAGCTTTTGTGTTTTGATGATATAGGGACTAAGTGAGTAGTGAATTCAATCTATTTATTCACTGCGGAGTTATTCTCTCTCTCTCTCTCTCTCTCTCTCTCTCTCTCTCTCTCTCTCTCTCTCTCTCTCTCTCTCTCTCTCTCTCGTTGTTGTTGTTGTTGTTGTTGTTGTTGTTGTTCTTGTTCTTCTTCTTCTTCTTCTTCTTCTTCTTCTTCTTCTTCTTCTTCCCTCAATATATGTATCACATGATGGCATGACAAATGTTATTCATGCATTTTTCCATGGTTTCACTTGGAACACAAAAGAAAGAAAAGAGCGGCAGAAAGACATAAGCAAATTAAAGAATATTGGGGAGAGAGAGAGAGAGAGAGAGAGAGAGAGAGAGAGAGAGAGAGAGAGAGAGAGAGAGAGAGATGGCGCTGGAGAGAAGGGAGGGATAGTGGGAGAGGGGGGGCGGGGAGCAGGGATGCTCTCCAGTACACGTTCGTGGCGCCAGTGGGTTTTGTGAATACAGGGACTGGACGAAAAGTGGAGCGAACCCACTCAACCCTCCAGAACTCAGGAATGCAAGAGATTCCGGAGTTATAAGCGTTGTGTCTGCACAGATGACCATCCTGCATTCATCGATCTCAGTGCGGAATGACCATCGTGGAAAGTTGATGCATAAAGCAGCCCTTTCACTCCACACAGAGGGGAGGATGTGAATTGGGGAAGAGAAGCTTAGGAACGGTATGAAACTCTTTTCGAGAGGTAAATGGTGTGAAGGTTGTCTATAAGCTGTTGCAGCCATGTCATCTCTCCACACAAAACCCTCTCTGTTCGACACAGATCTCACAAAAATAGCTTTATTTCATGGGAAGCAAAGTCATCAATGAAAGGAAGGAAAAGGCGAACGTGGAGTTACCAAATCAGTCATTAACTGAAACTGAAATGTCTCTGTAAAATGTCCTTTAAATGCCTCTTTTCACGCCTGTTCTCTTTCTGTCTGTCACCACAATTCCTCACCATAACAAGAAATCTAAAGCAACCTTACCATGACAGCAGGGCTTGAAAAGCCACGTACTTAACTAGTGAGGATCAGGATGATGACAATCATGCTATTGCCATC